>PVJD01007013.1:0-89922 GCA_004026545.1 Mormoops blainvillei | reverse complement strand
CATTAGTTTGTAAGTATGCTTGGTTATAAATTTCCTGACAGTGAGATTTGAAAGTCATCTGCTTCCATCTGATTCCATTCCAAAATCACTGAACTTAACCACAGCCCTGACCATGCCCAAATTCATACCTCATTTTCTTACTGTTATTCTTCTTGGTTTCTGCCCAGATTTGTTATCCATAAAATACTATCTCATTATCTAACTGACGTGAGGTTCCAGGGTATGATGCTCTCTTTATTCCCTATTCTTAATCTCTCTGGCCACTACTTTAGGATTTTGACATGAAAGAGGTCCAAGAAATGCTGTGAATTAATTATTTGAAGGTTTCCTTTTTGATGGTTCTTTTTTCATTAATGTTTGGTGTCTTCCTCTTAATTCTTTCTTTACTTTTGCTTAGGAAAGTGACTCCTAGACATGATATAACTCTCACAGTTTAACTATCAATTCTTATGAATATGAATGACAAATCGGCTTGCCCAGCCTTGAGTTCTGGTCTTCATCCAGTGCCTCCAAACTCCAGCAGCGCTTTCCCTGAGTTTTCTCATCTTCAGCAAGGAAAGCTAATGTTCAAATTCTTTTTGTAGCCCTCACTAGGCTCAGTTCTCATCTCACACATTGTGGTTTTCATCTCTAAAGTTTCATTTGAAAGACAATGTAGAGATATCAACAATATCTTTAATTATATTCCTTGTTTATAGGATGCTGTTACACTGATTAGATACACAGCTATATGATCATTTATGTCACAGATCCCAGAAACGATGTTGAAGTGGGCTAGATTCTGAAGGCTGAAGCAGGACAGCAGGTTATGGCCAAATACTGAGCTAAAACCAAGGTCTGATGAACTCCTATTTACAGACTTCCCTTTATCAAGGACACAGGCACGACCCCAGGGGTCTGGGAAAGGCAGAGTCCAGAAACAGAAGACAGTATGTTCGAAAGTCTGACTGTGGCTTAATTACTGAATCATGCTGGCCTCCATCTTTTTCTTAAGATGCTCCTAAGACTTAGTGCAGAGATTGCTTGCAGACTTATGTCTTTCAGGCTTCATGTATTTTTGAGTGTGTTTAAATCCCTGCTAACTCTCTGCTACACATATATACACATAAATATTAATATTTGAGTACCTGTTATATAACAGGTACTATATATTATGTCAACCGAGGGTCATTGGCGCCAAATCAATGCCGACAGGAATCCCTTACTTGGGGTGCAGTGAAGAATGAAACTTTATTCGATGCATAGCAGCTCAATTGTGGTAGAGCATGGCTGTGAAAACAGCGTGGCGGTGGGGCCAGAGCCCTCTCCCGCCAGACAGCTCAGCTTCTTGCTGCTCTGCTTGGTGCCAGTCAGCTCTTCCACACGCTGGTGTGCTCCAGGGAGACATTTTTCTTGTTTCATATTCAGTGTTTCAGCTCCAGCCAGGGAAATGCAATCTTTAGTCTTCAGTGGAAAGGGAAAGTGCACTCCCAGGACTAGAGGGGAAATGACTTATAGAGAAGAAGTCCCAACCTCTGGGCCCTGATTGGTTTGTCCTTATGCAAATGAGGATGCCAAACCCTCAGAGTTTGATTGGACCAAAATGCATTGTCCCGATTGTTCAGAATGGAGCTGCTCTGATTGGTTTGTGAAGAAGCTACCACGGATATAGCTGTGCAGCTCCAATTGGGTGGGAAAAGCCTCAGTCCTGATGGTTGAAATAGAATTCCAGGAACTCCTTTATAAGGGCTGGCTCAGATGGCAGGAACAGTTTAGACAGACCCTACAGTGTAGGAGGCAGGCTTAGTGCAGGCTTCTCCCTGAAGTGCAGTTTGAGAGACCCCTGTATAGAAATGCCTGGTAGGCTCTGTTTTTTTAATTTGAGCCCAGTTAGACACCAGGAGCCTACTAAGAAGTAGGTATCTTCTTCTTCAGGGTTCACAATTATAAAAGGGGGGAGCCAAAAACCCCAAAGTTATCTTCTGAGGGCAGGTCCCTGGTAGTACAGGCTTCTCCCACTAGGTAAGTGTTCTAAGAACCCATCTGTATCAGTGTACCAGCTGGTGTTGTGAGAGGCTGTGTTTGGCTTCAGTGAATTTTTTTGAAGACCCAACACGTTTACCCATTTCATGATGGGTGATTTATGAGCACACTTGCATACTCTGCACTGAGTCTTCAGCAGTTTTTGACCAAAAATGGAGTGACTTTAGTACTAAAATATACACATAATTCCCCCGATCTCACCCTGAGCAACTTTTTTTCATTTTCCTGGATGACAAAAGCCCTCAAAGGAAAACATTTTGCAGATGTGGAAGAGGTGAAACAAAAAATGGCAGAAGAGCTAAAAGACATCAAAATTGACAAGTTCAAAAACCGTTTTGAGCAGTGGAAAAAATATCTTGACAGACGTATTACATGAAACGGAGAGTACTTTGAAGGTGACTGAAGTTTAAACATGCAAGAACACGTGATTTTTTATAAATAAATTCCATTTTTTGGGTCTCCCTCATATATGCTAAATATTTTTAAATATATATATACATATTTTAAATACATATACGTATTTTTAATTTTTAGTATAATTCTGTGGGTAACTTCCACTTTAACATGGTGGTTGAATAAGCATATTCTTGTATTTTTCCACAAAAAGAACATTAAAAGGGTTTTCTCTAAAGGCATAAACCCACAAGGACAAAGAGAATGGAAAAGAAGATAACACAACAACATTGTAGAAGCTGGAAGCAGATGGATAGGTGGTAATTGATTTGGAAGCAGAATTAGCGAGAACCTACATCCAGAGTACTGGAAGCCCATCCATAAGCTGATTAATGCTGTGGCATCCCAGAAGGGCACCGAAACTGGAGAATCCAGGGACCTGTGGATGTGGAGGTGTGGATGGGATCTGAAAACAGAAGACTGGTTGAAAATGGGACTAAGAGAAGATCTTAAAAGCTTCAAGAAGATGAAATAAAACAACGATGGGAAAACTAGGTGATATACAAAAGGTAAAGTTCAGAACAATGGATTCTTTCATGCCAACACATGAAATTAGCATGTCAGATTTGATTTAGATCGAAATGCTAACCAAGCATTTTAGATGCTAAATTAGTATCTAAAGATTTGAGAGAAAAGTATTTTCAACCCAGAATTCTCTACTGGACTATCATACAAATAGCAGGGTAAAATAAAGGCATTTTGATAAATATTCAAATCTTATAAAACTTACCACCTATGCGCCCTTTCTCAGCAAGCTACTAGTGTATGAGTCATATACCACAGTAAGAAAAGAAGAGATAAGCTAAGACAACTAAAAACATTAGGATCTAGGAAACAGAAGATCCGCTATAGCGAGAGGAGAAGGGGCTCTGCCAGCAGTCAAAACAAGAGCTCAAAGTCATGGGTCTAGAAAATGACCATCTCAGATGGAGCCGGAAGTGAGACAATGAAAGCCGATGCTCCCTGATACGCTTGTCCACAGTGAAAGGGGACGTGTGCTTTGGGGAGAGCACACGATGGACAGTGATAAAGATGCTGAAAACTATGGTAATAAAAATGGAAATTATTATTATCTCTAGAGAAGCTACATAAAAAGGGAAATGCAGTTACAATAAACTACATGGACTGGATGTAAATAATTTTGTACAGCTATAACAATGCAAACATTTAATAATCTAACCCCCCCACCCCCGCAAAAAAAAAGATACAATTCTAGGAGGAGATTGCAAGAAAGCGTGTGGGGATGAAATCTGAGGGTAAATCCCCACCTATGATAGTAAAAGAAGAGAATATCTAAAATTACAAAGTAAGAAATAGCAGTACAAACTAGTCATTTAAATATAGGGCAGTAAATAGAGGAAGAAAAAAATAAAAGGACTTCTAGGCTTTCAGGGAGTAGAATCAGGGTGTGGGGGTTGGGGGAGATAAAATGAAGTATTTCCTTTTGTTGGTTCTTGTGGACTGAATTGCATACACCCTCCCCTTAATCTATATGTTGAAGTCCTAATCCTCAATACCTCAGAATGTGACTTTATTTGAAAACAAAGCTTGTAAAGAAGTAATGGAGTTAAAATGAGGTCATATAGAGGACCCTAATCCAATCTGACTGGTAACTTTATAAGATATTTGGACACACTGAAATACCTGGGATATGTGCAAAAAAAGGCCAGGAGAGGACACAGGGAGAGGGAGACCATCTGCAGCTAAGGAGAGGCCCAGGAGAAATCAAGCCTGTTGACACAATGATCTTGGACTTTCAGCTTTTAGTGATGATGAGTCATGTAAAACTTTGACTTTTTAAACAATGTACCTGTATTATTTCTACAAATTAAAAAAAAAAGTTAATACATAAAGTAATCACATGAAATACCTCTTATAAGAACGAAAATGCAATCAGATTAGTTGAAGACTATGTCCAGCGCGCTGAATCTAAAGCCAGGGGTGTCTCGCTCTGTGCCCAGAGACACCCCAATTTCTCCAGGAGTCCAAGGGCTATCGCCAAGGCCTCGTGTTGGCTTTGTCCTCTCTCACAGAGGAGCTGGCATACTACGTCTTTAATCTACTTTTAGAACCAGGCTCTGGACACCACAGGCTCTCAAAAGCCAAATGTGCTGGTTAATTGCTAAAACATGTCTGGGTGTGTCTGTATTTCTGAAAGAGGTTTGAATAGTAGACTGAATAAAAAAAGATCATCCTCACCAATGTGGTTGGGCATCATCCAGTCCATTCAGAGCCTGTATAGATCCAAAAGTTGGAGAAAGGGCAAATTTGTTCTTTTTGCTTGAGCTGTGACAACCACCTTCAGCTGCCTTTAGATATCAGTGCTTCCTGGTTCTTGGGCCTTCAGACCCGGATGGGGACTTATACCATTGGCTTCCCTGGCTCTAAAGCCCTCTACTGTGGGCTGAATTTCCAACACTGGTTTTACCGTTTTACCAGCTTACAGATGGTCACCATGGGATTTCTTGGTTTTTATAATTGCATGAGCCAATTTCTATAATATATCTCTCCATCCACCCATTCATCCATCCAATTTTTGTTTCTCTGGAGAGCCCTCATACACTCAGAAATCATGTCTTTGCTTCTGTATTTTTTGCTCAAGGCAATCTGAAACATCATTGCTGGGCTCTTTTCTTAAGCATTGCTCCATCATATCACCCTAAAACCATCAATGGCTCCTTATTATGTTTCTCATTAGCCTCTCTTTGGATCAATTTTTATTTCTCTTTAGAAACCATTTTGGAGTTGTGAAAGAAACATAAATTGCCAGGGTGGAGGTTGGTGAGAGATCTAGGTTCCTCTAGCCATCTCAGATGTTGAGTTTGGTCTAAATCCATGTTTCACTAACTTCTTCAGTGCATGATCTAAAGCATAAAATGTGTTTTACCTGGCAACTATGCACATACACACATGCATGTACAAATCACACACCTATGAAGTGATAATTGCAGAAAACTAAACTTACTCTTATGTGTGATATACAGCAAAAATTTTTTATTCTACTTTAGTTTTTTTCATTTTTAGTGCTCATTGAAGCCATCTTTTAACTTTACAATCTATTAATGGATATCAGGTTGCAGCTTGCAAAACACCATCTGAAGTTTGCAGTGAAATTAGCATTTATTCATTTGTTCTCATAACACCGTGAAGAATGTAGAGCGGATTCAAATATCCTAATTCCCATGTTTAAAATATTTTTAAAAGTAGGATTCAGAGATTAATTAACATGTTTAAGGCCACTCAGCTAATTTGAGGCCAAAGCGCCAACCTTTCTATTGTACCAGGCACTTCCACCACCCCACTTCTAGCCCAGACTCATTGGCAAGTTGTTAGAAAAGATAGTGGGTATGTTAGAATTCTTTCGGGGACAACTAACAGAGGGTGCAGTCATGTATGGCTTAAATTATAAGAAGTAGTCATTATCTCGCATAATTAGTTTAGAAGTAGGGTTGATTATTTCATGATGCAAAAACACCTTCAAAGACTCAGGTTCTTAAACAATGAATGGGTCAAGAATGAGATCAAAGAAGAAATTAAAAAGTTCCTGGAAACAAATGAAAATGAATACACAACAGTCCAAAACCTATGGGACACAGCGAAGGCAGTCCTGAGAGGGAAGTTCATAGCAATACAGGCCTGCCTAAAGAAGACAGAAACATTTCAAGTAAACAACCTAACCCTACATGTATAAGAACTGGAAAAACAACAACAAACAAAGCCCAGGGCCAGCAGAAGGAAGGAAATAATCAAGATCAGAGCAGAACTGAATGACATAGAGACTAAAAGAATAATTCAAAGGATCAATAAATCCAGGAGCTAGTTCTTTGAAAATGTAAACAAAATCAACAAGCCTTTAAGCAGACTCATCAAGAAAAAAGAGGAGAGGACCCAAATAAATAAAATCAGAAATGAAAGAGGAGAAATTACAACTGAAACCACAGAAATACAAAGGATTGTCAGAAATTACTACAAACAACTATATACCAAGAAATTTGAACACCTGGGTGAAATGGACAAATTTCTAGAAAAATATAATCTCCCAAAACTGAATGAAGAAGCAGCAGAAAGCTTGAACAGGCTGCTAACAGCTGGTGAAATTGAAGGAGTAATAAAAAGACTCCAGGCACACAAAAGCCCTGGACCAGGTGGTTTCCCAGGAGAATTTTACAAAACATTTCAGAAAGAGCTAATCCCTGTCCTTCTCAGACTATTCCAAAAAATCCAAGAAGAGGGAACACTCCCCAAACTCTTTTTATGAGGCCAGCTTCATCCTAATCCCAAAACCAGATAAAGACACAACAGAGAAAGAAAACTACAGGCCAATATCGCTGATGAACATAGGTGCTAAAATCCTCAACAAGATATTGGAAAACTGCATCCAGCAATACATTAAAAAGATCATCCACCATGATCACGTGGGATTCATCCCAGGGATGCAAGGATGGTACAATATTCGCAAAGCAATAAACATAATACATCACATAAACAAAAGGAGAGACAAAAATCACATGATTATATCAATAGATGAGGAAAAGGCATTTGATAAGGTACAGAACCCATTTATGATAAAAACACGCAGCAAAGTGGGAATAAAGGGGCCATACCTCAACACAATAAAGGATATATGTGAGAAACCTACACCCAACATTATACTGAATGGGCAAAAACTAAAAGGTTTCCCACTAAGATTGGGAACAAGACAAGGAGGTCCGCTTTCACCACTTCTATTTAACATAGAAGTCCTAGCCACAGCCATCACACAAGAAAAAGAAGTAAAAGGCATCCAAATTGGAAAGGAGAAAGTAAAACTGTCATTGTTTGAAGATGACACGATAGTGTACATAGAAAACCTGATAGACTCCACCAAAAAACTACTTGACCTACTAAGTGAATTTGGCAAAACACCAGGATACAAAGTCAATATTCAGAAATCAAAGGCATTTTTGTACACCAACAATGAAATATCAGAAGCAGAAATCAGGGGAAAAAATCCCATTTACTATAGCAACAAGAAAAATAAAGTACCTTGGAATAAACTTAACCAAAGAGGTTAAAGACCTGTCCTCAGAGAACTACACAACACTAAAGAAAGAAATTAAGGAAGACACAAATAAATGGAAGCATATACCATGTTCATGGACTGGAAGAATGAACATCATCAAAATGTCCATATTACCCAAAGCAATTTATAAATTCAACACAATCCCTATTAAAATACCAATGACATACTTCACAGATATAGAACAAACATTTCAAAAATTTATATGGAATCATAAATGACCCTGAATAGCTGCAGCAATTTTGAGAAAGAAGATCAAAGTATGAGGGATCACAATACTTGACATCAAACTATAAGGCCACTGTAATCAAAACAGTCTGGTACTGGCATAAGAACAGACACATAGATCAATGGGACAGAATAGAGAGCCCAGGAATAAAGCCATGTCTCTATGGTCAATTAATATTTGACAAAAGGGGCAGAAGCATAAAAGGGAGTAAAAATAGCCTCTTCAACAGAGGGTGTTGGGAGATCTGGACAGCTACATGCCAACAAATGAAATTCAACCACCAACTTACACCACACACAAAAATAAACTCGAGATGGATGAAAGGCTTTAAATATAAGTCGTGACACCATAAAAGTCCTAGAGGAGAACATAGGTAGGAAAATCTCAGATATTCCATGCATTGGTATTTTCACTGATATGTCCCCTAGAGCAAGGGACATAAAGGAAAGAATAAACAAATGGGACTTCATCAAAATAAGAAGCTTCTGCATGGCTAAAGAAAATATCAGCAAAATGAAAAGGGAACCAACTGTATGGGAAAATATATTTGCCAATGACACCTTGGACAAGGGTTTGATCTCCAAAATATATGAAGAACTCACATGACTCCACTCCAGGAAGACCAACAATCCAACTAGAAAATGGGCAAAGTATCTGAACAGACACTTCTCCAAGGAGGACATACACAGGACCCAGAGACACATGAAAGGATGCTCAGCATCACTAGCCATCAGAGAGATGCAAATTAAAACCACAGTGAGATACCACTACACTCCAGTCAGAATGGCCATCATAAACAAATCAACAAACAACAAGTGTTGGCGAGGTTGTGGAGGAAAGGGAACCCTAGTACACTGTCAGTGGGAATGCAGACTGCTGAAGCCACTGTGGAAGACAGTTTGGAATTTCCTCAAAAAGCTAAAAGTGGAACTGCCTTTTGACCCAGCAATTCCACTGCTGGGATTATACCCTAAGAATCCTGAAATACTAATTCAAAAGAATCTATGCACCCCAATGTTCATAGCAGCACAATTTATAATAGCCAAGAATTGGAAGCAACCTAAGTGCCCAACAGTAAATGAGTGACTGATCAAAAAACTATGGGACATTTTCACAATGGAATACTACACAGCAGAAAGGAAGAAAGAGCGACTATCCTTCGGGACAGCATGGATGGAACCGGAGAGTATTATGCTAAGTGAAATAAGCCAGGCGGTGAAAGACAAATACCGTATGATCTCACCTGTTAAGTGG
The DNA here is from genome assembly GCA_004026545.1 of Mormoops blainvillei. Lineage (NCBI taxonomy): Eukaryota > Metazoa > Chordata > Mammalia > Chiroptera > Mormoopidae > Mormoops > Mormoops blainvillei. Next base: position 80,905 of record PVJD01007013.1, on the reverse strand, counting down.
AACCTAATCAACAAAGTTAACAAGCAAGTAAAATATAACCAGCAACATTGAAATAAAAAACAAATTGACATTACCAGAGGGGAGGAGGGAGGCGGATAACAGGGGAAAATGAGGGGAAGGGTCATCAAGGAACATGCATAAAGGACCCATCGACAAAGCCAGATGGGGGAAGGATTGAGGGTGGGAGGTGGGAAGGGGTGGGGCCGGGGAAAGTGGTGGCAGGAAAATGTTGACCAAAAAAAAAAAAAAAAAAAAAAAGCGGAAGCTAAGAATAGTATAGGAACTTGAGAAGCCACAGAACAGATATGTACAGCCCAGAGACATGAACTATGAGGTGTGGGGATGCTGGATGGGGTGCAGGACAAAAAAAAAGACTCAGGTTCTACCATCTGCTCTGCCACCCTCAGTATTCATGTCTTAGATTGTTTCTTGCATGGCCTCAGGAGAACAGTCCAAATGCGACAGCCTCAGGAACAATTTCCAAAGCCCAGAAGAGACAGTGTCCCTTCCTTTTCTCCTTTAGTAAGGGTGACAGATAGTTTCCCAGAAGTCTCTGGTGCCTCCAGGTTCAGAATTGAAACTTTGCAAGCTTGTCCTAACGTAACCACCTGCGAGGGGAGAGGAGCTGTCACCAGGCTCAGAATCAGCCTGTGGGAATGAGGGGAGGCCGAATCTCCCCGGAAATCCCTAACTTTACAAAACCGAAACAAATCCCAACTTCCATTTACCCAGGACACCAGTGAGGGTGGAGGGGTAGCAATACTTGAGTAGGCAACCAAGAGTATCTTTTCCAGTGGTTATGGATAAAACTTGCCGGAAGGTGAAGAGCACCACCGTCTTATTCTCCCCCTATCCTTTGTTTCTAGTTAGAATGCCTGATGCCTTCAACTCTATTTCAGTCCCATACTCTCCTCCAACTGCCTTTGGCCCCCAACTGTCTCCCTCCCATCTCTGGATTCCTGAATATCCAATCTCTGATCCAGTCTATGCCAGTTCATACCCTCCCCACCCATTCTTTGCCATCAGCCTCATTCATTCATTCATTCATTCATTCATTCATTCATTGAGGCAATTACCCGGCTGTCATTCTTTTCCTGTTTAAGAACACTGGCTATATGGCAGACTGAACTAAGCCATGGGAAAACAAAGAGAAATAAGAAACAGTCTCTACCTATAAAGGTCCTATTTTAAACACAAGGCACAGGTACATATATACTCAAGTTTGGCATCTGCTGTTCTAAATGTAAAGGGTGGCATGTAGCTCAGAGTCTCTAGGAAACAAGAGCTGGGGGAGGGATCAAAGTGATAGTAGTTTATTTGGGAAGTGCAAACCTTTGGGTAGTAGGATGAGAAAAAAAGGATCCAGGCCAAAAGCGGCAAGTGAAGTAGGAAAAGAAAAAGAAGGGAAGTAGGAGAGAGGGGAAGCTGTGTGTTGTGATACGTTACCGTACTGGCTGTTGCCTCACAAGGAGCAGTCAAGAGACAGTGCAGGTGGCTTGGTAGGGGATTTCGCTGCGTAGGAACTCAGGGATTGTCCCAATGGGCTTCAAAGAGCAGTTCAGGGACAGAGGAGGAGAAGAAATTAATCAGCCTGGCTCCCTCCCATCTCTGGATTCCCAAAGGTTAAAGTTAATCCCATGGGTCAAAATTAATCCCCTGAATTGCCGAGTTGTGCCATTTGGCCACTTTTGAGGCCCCCTGTAATGCCAGATTCAAGCCCCGTGTGTTGTGTGGTGTCATCCAATTACCAAAGCAGAGCTGCACTGGCCCATGTGACTGAAGAGAGCCACAACGGGCAGCTGAAGACTGTTAAGGTGCTCAGCCCCTGCCATTATGCTAATGGACTTTCAGGGAAAATATAGATGTGATTTTCTGTTGGGCTCTACTCTCCTTTGAATGACATTTTAATCTTTATACCCTTTAGCTCATGCCAACTTGTAATGTGTGATATTGTGATTTATAACAAGAAATATATATTTGGTTTTTCTCCCCATTTCAGATACAGAGCTCCCAAAACCCTTGGAATGTCCTATGCGACAACAGCCATGAAGGTGTCTTGTTATGGTAATAGGTGACTGGAAAACACCAAAGAATGTGGACTGTTTGCCAGGGGAACCAGCAGTGTTATTAGAGGGCTGGAACTTTCAGTCCCCACCCCCACAACCTTTTTGCTAAGACAACCTGCACTTAACAAGGACCATTATGGGGAATGTTCCAGTTAGACATGCACTTGAAAGCAAAAGGTTCTCAAACAACAAAAAATGGGATACTTATTTTAACTGGAACACAGGAGCCTCTAAAAGGCTTCAAAATTCCAAAATAGCTTCGTTGCAAAAGGCTAATGAAAAATTAATGACACAAGAGGTTCCTAAAACAAAAGACTGTAAGACTGACTTGCCTCCTACAACTTCTCTCAAATGTTCCTTCACCTGAGTACTCACTAATCCTCTATCTGAATTGCCTTTCCACTCTGAAGAGACTGTAAGACAGCCAATAAATTATCTGGCAGCTGCGAAAGCTTCAGAGTCAGAACCTAAAACAGCTGGGCCTCTTTTACACCCTTCTACGCTGTCCACCATCAAAACACTGGCGCAGAAGTCTGCGTGTTGATTGCACCCAACCAGGACACTGGAAAAAAGATTGCACTCAAAGGTTTTGTTAAATCCTTTCCAACCAGCTCAAACGCCCCCATATCTACCCTTGAAGTACTGATAGGACTCCCAGGGATTCTCCGGTAAACTGCTATCAGTTATGCCCTTAAACGGTCAATGGGAAATTAAAATTAAAATTAATGGAAAACCTTGCCGCATTCTGGTAGATACCAGGACTACACTCTCTACTGTAAGCCCCACTCACCTTGGACCTTGCACGTGGGATCCTAGGAAAACTGCCAGGAGCTGAGACAGGCAGAGAATTCTTACCAAAGTCAGCTCTGCTGGATCTCTGTAGTGTCCGGTCGAGAGAGGAAGGTAAAACTTCAAGCGGCCCCTTTCTTTCCAAATCCTGACCCACTGGTTGTCCGTTCTTTTTCTCCCAAGAGCAGCAATTGCTTTTTGGTACAACATGTTGCCATCGACAGAAACCCATTTTCCACTTTGTCTTCCACTCACAAATTGTGCACCTTTCCCATCTTAACTAAGCACTTATCATGCACTGTGGTCCAAGCTTTTGCAGTTCGAGGTGCGACAGCAAAACTAGCATGAATTTCTTTTTCCTTCATCACGATTTCACAGATAGAAGATTCATTCTTACCGTAGGTCTTAGCAAAGTCAGCATGCTTTTTTCCTCTTTCCTTGTTAAGGTAAGAACTTTCACCTTTTCACTTAAAGGAAGCACTTTACAGCTCCCCTTTGGCATATCCGAATTGCCAGAATTACTATCTGGGAGCTTTAGGGCCTTTATTAGGTCAAATAAGGGTTCCTTGAACACAAGCAATGCAGACACCTCAACAATCAATCTGATAACCGAGATGGTTAGTAAGTGGCTAACAGGTGGGGTGGTTTTATAGCATGGAGACGTGATTTGTGTCCCAGGGGCGGGACGGAGCAAGTCTCGCGAGATTTCATCACGCTACTCCAAATGGCACACAATTTAAAACTTATGAACTGTTTATTTCTGGAATTTTCCATGTAATATTTTCAGACCACAGTTGACCGTAGATAATTGAAACTACAGAAAGCAAAATCGTGAATAAGGAGGGGCTGCTATATCCTTAATCTAGTAGTTAAGGTTTGGAGATTATCTGTGTATTAAATTTTTGCCGATTCCTTCTCTTTAAGACCCAAAAAATGTTTTGATTATCATACTGGATTATATCCAACATCATTTTGTTGGCTTTCCTTAACAAATATTAAGCAGGTGTATCAGGCAGTGGTAGGTGTGAGGGATACACCAGTGAGCAGACTTTGCCCTAATGGAACCATGTTCTGGTGGGAGAGACAATTTATAAACAGATGTAGATTTTAGCTTGTGATAAGCATTATAAATAAAGGAGGGGAAGGAATGACGAGTGATGGAGCAGTGGTGCTTTCCTTCCATTTCTCCAGGGGCCTCAATTCCTTCGCACCTCAGGACTTCGGTAAGTGAAGTTTCCCTGTCTGGCCCTCCTACCCCTCCCTTTTCACTCTCTCTTTGGCTTGGTTTCCTCTCACTATTGCTTCAGAGCTCAGCCCGAAATCACTTCCTTCAGGAATCCTCCTCTGGCCCTCCAGAGAACAGGTTCAGGTTCCCGTGGAGTCATAGCACCAGAGGTTCTTCTGTGCACATGTATGATGGCGTGTGTATGAAGCTGGCCAAGGCCTTTGTCCCCTCCAGCCTGCAAGCTCAGGAAAGTTGGAGCTGTGTACCTTCTTCACTGCAGAGTCTTTACAACCTTGCAGTTTGCAGAGTAGCTACCCAACCCACAAATTTCGGAAGTCTGGTTAAATTTCAATATACCGGAATGTTCAATTAAACAGAGAAATCCCCTTCCCAAGCCTCTTTACAAAACGCTGTGCTTAACCTTGTGGGCCATTTAAATAACTTTGGCAATTTCTTTCTACAGAAAGATTGATCTACACAATTTTGTTTCATTTGATTATGATTATCAATACTAGCTTATGTCACTATCTTTTCATTTCACTTTAACAATCTTTACTACTCTTGGAAACCTGTGTTGACTAATCTAGTTTTAAATAAATAATCTTTTATTTGGAAAAGATTGAGTCATAAATAGGCAGAATCAACCCATGCTTTTATTTTCATTGCATATAAAAATTTCATATGAAGGTGTTGATGTACAGTACTATCCCCATGGGCTGTAAGAGAGGCTAAGAAACCACTAAAAGAATCGTCATTTGTAATGCTCACACACAAGTTGCCACTCTGAGAACGTTATCTAAGGAAATAAAATTAAAAACAACTAAAATCCGTAATGAAGGATGTGTTTTTGTAATTATAGTGTCCCCTTTGTACTGTGTAAAACAAAAGTAATCAAATTCCTTTGGGCCAGGGCTGCTAAAATCTACAGTTTGTGTCAAAAAATAAAACAAAATAATAGAAGGCTCATTTTTCCTAAAAAAAGAATCTCTCCTTTCACTAAGCCATGTTTTCTGAGGGCTGGGCAGCAGTGGAAGGAAGTTTCCACATCATCCACTGTGAGTTTCTCATAGCTTTTAGGAGCTGGCCACTGTGAAAGGTTACATTTTAAAATTCTAAAGTAATATAAGTTTTGCAGAAACAAATTCTAGAGAATGGTAAATCCTTTATGCTATGTCAACTGGTATCATATAAAATGTATATTGTACAGATGTACGTATTAAAAAATTTGGTTGATCTTAGTTGAAGAAAAATTTCAGGGTTAAAAAAATGACATTTTTCATATTATATCTTCTCTGAATATGACAGGAAGCTGATGAAAAAATGATTAACCAGCACGAGAATTTTGGCTCCAGGTTCCAATCAAATTCACTTGCCTATGTGCTCTAGGTGCCAAAAATACTTTTTATCATCACCAGACGAGAATATATTTCCCCAGTAGTGTTTGAAAGTAGAAAACAAATGTAGCTGACTCGAGACCAACAGATGGGGAAGCCACCATCCTGCGTGCGGCGCTGCTTCATGGCAAGGAGCCCTTAAGCGTGTATCTCAAAAGGGTCTCAGAATCTTACAGAGGTTGTCTGTGGTTTTGTAAAATCCAGCTATTGCCAGAAACCAATCGACTCAAAGCTTGGATATAAAATGCCCAGCCCTAGCCCCACCATAACCTTACTTTCAAATGCAGCAAAACAGAAGAAAATATTGGTTAAAGTTAAGGCACAGCCCTGGGACCAAAGACCTGCAGCTATGTTTTTAAATTTATATATCTTTATGTATTTTATACTTTTTCTTGAATTTTCCATAAACAAGCTCTAAGGTGACAAGACTATATTACAGGAGAAAAGAAAATGTACAAGGAGTATGTATACACACCATTCATTCTCTCACCAAGAGTTTCCAAATATATCGACACCATCCCGTCATGGGATGATGTTTTAATAAGAACTGATAATTTACATTTAACATTACAGTATGTACATTACAATAAATACATGGTTGTAAACAGACAAACAAGACTGTATTACAGGTAAGGTCATTTGGTGAGAAAAAAAATGCATGGCACAAAAAATAAATAATGCATCCAAAAATTATCATAAAGCTTTCTGTGAAATCCATTTCATTCAAGTTTTTTCCTTATCTGCAATTTGTTCTATCTACATTATTTTGTGGTGAATTTTAAGTGATGTAAAAGAAAATAAAATTAAAACAGCATTATTATGTTTAGTAACTTGCAAGCTGAAATGTACTGGTTTTATGAAAACTTGGACGCTTTTTCCCCATACAGTACCCAGGTATTGCATTTTCTTATGGCATTTTAGGGAACATAAAGCCACTTGTGAAAAGATGTTATTTTTAAAGCGGTGTATAATTCTGAAGCACACTTGGGCGAGAGAGGAGAGAAAAAGGAGAGAAAAGGGAGAGGATAAGCAGATCGTACAGTGCATTAGTCCCTGTCTCTTGGATATTATGCATTTTCTACAATTTGATTGTCAATCAGTGGGTATCTTCACCACATGTGACCATTAAAAACCAACAAATTGAAAAAAGAAAGCCTCTCTTTTTAGTGCAGATATAAACCCTTTCAGGTCTGCATTTGTTTGTGACATATTGCTGTTTTAATTTTTTTTTTCTTTATTAAGATTCTAGGCACTCTGTGGGGGAAATACCAAGTATTAGGGAGAGAAGGGAGTGAGAATATTTTGGAAAAAGGAATAAACCCTAGATTCTTTGCCTTTTCTTCTAGACCTCTGTCAGGGATTAAAAAAAAATTAAAACAGAAACAAGTTTCCAAGTGTTCTTGTGAAACTACCTGGGCAAACATAGGACATTACTTGAAAGATGACTGTCTGAGCTTTACAGGGGAAGGTCTAATGGGAATCTGATCGTTAATCAGTTGATTCTTATTCTGGTCTGTGTGAAAGATCGGAGCTGTATAAATTTTCCATCAGTGGATCTTTAGGGGATTAAAATAGGAGCTCTCTTCAGCTTGGGTCATTTCCCTGGCTCATGACTTAGTTTCCAGTCTCCAGAAGGCTTCCTGCAGCTTCCCAAATATAAATGTTTCTCAGGGTTACACTTTCTCTTTACTATTTTACTTATTTTCCATTTAGTCGGATACCCCCCCTTAGTTCTCTGTCAATTCTTGGCTATCAGTGTGAAAAATGATTATTTGGGTTCCAAACTTTTCACAGAGAAGGCAAACACTTTATTAAGAGCTGAAATGGGAGAAAGTCCACACACTAAATAAATGACCCCAAGATACCAACCGAAGGTAACTACTGGGAATTTATCTTGAAAATTGTAATAGAATTCTTGGTGCTAAATTCAGCCAAGAGTGATCTCTAATTTTTTATTTCTGCATAATCTTTTGACCCAACCCGGGATTTTGGGACGGCATTATATTACCAAGCTTCTGGTGCTGGCGGCAGCATCGATTTCTATCCCTCAGTACGATGAAAGGAGTTCTCCTCTACAAGACATACTTGCACGAACCAGTGATAACTGACAAGGCAATTCCCACTTGTTACGTGCCTGTCCATTAAGGAAGGGGGGTTGCTACACTTAAAATCACTTTTCAAAAATGTTCCTCATGCAGTTCTTAATCCCATGGTAAAATCATAGCAACAAATGAGCATTAGTTGTACTGGTGTTTGTGAATATATTCTGCTAATGTTTTGCCTAATTAGATGTTAACTTTTCTCTGTAAATCAAGAGTAAAAAGCTAGTCATTACACATGACCTCACACTAGAAGTGAATGCTAACTCTAACTTGACTACCTGTGTTTTTTTTTCCCATCAATCAAAATGGCAATGATATAGTTGATAAGACCCTATCTAGTGAAAGTGGACAGAGTTTCAAACACACGCTAAATAATAAGGCAGCACAAGGAGCAAAAGTTTTTCTTGCTAGAGCTGACTGTGGAAACAATAAAAATGAGCGGGACATATGTGGGTTATTACAAAGACATGCACTCGTGAAATGAGGGTCTATTGACATAGCAAAAAGTTATCAGAAGACACTAAGTAGGAAAATATCTAAAAAAGACTGACCATTTTAGCTACTGGGTATTTATATATCTCTCATTTGCTTCAGACAACATCAACTGATGACTGAGTGTCCATGAGGCTTAAGACACGTTAGAAAGCACGCACATCAAAGTGTTACTGAACGAATATCCACTTTGCACACCACGAAGGGAAATGTCAGTGAAGAGCGACTCCGCCTACCCGACGAGCGCGAAACAGAAGGCGGAGTAGACGAGGACCTACAAAAAGAGTTTCTTGCAACATAAAATTAGTTTTCGTTTTAAAATATGGAAGTCATTGGTATATAAAACAATGAATCACTACAAATCAGTTAATTGCTATGAACTATAAGGTGCAAGTAAAATTCGTAAATTAGATTTATCCAGTGTAGCACAGATTGGTACTGAAAACTTGCAAGTTACTCCTTAGAAAAAAATAACCAGTGGCAAATGAAGTTCTGAACATAGTTTTTTTAAATATAATACCTCAATACATTTAATAATAAAAGTAAGCTCTACAAAAAATCTGTTTTACATATCATACAAAATGTAGAGGTCAGTGCAGCTCACTGAACCACACTATTCAGTCATGTTTCAGGAAGACTTGAAATTAGAAAATTATGTCATTTCTGTGGCTCATCTTCCTCCTGGTAACAGATTCATGCTGCGTCTTGTTCCTGACCCATATGCTGCTTCGTTCATTAGTTCACTCTGTCTGTGTAATGCCTTCTTGCTGCTGAAAATATTGCAAACATATAAAAAGAAAAGCAATCACAAGTCATATCAACTTCTGGACTGCCAGATGAGCCACGCTGTCTTGGAAACATTTTGGAGTTGGTTTTCTCTGCTTTGTCAGCATTACCAAACTGAAATCTTGTTAAAATGCTGTTCGTGAAGATGTCCCCCTCTCTCTGATGACATGGAGGTGAAAAAACTGGTTACAATATTCCTGAGCGCCAGACTGAGTAGTCAAGGTCAGTTTTGTTCAACAGACGTCCTGGCAGATGACGGTGAGGTGTGACCATGGTTGTGGCATGTGACATGCACTTTGGAAACAATTTTTCTACTAAAAAAAAAAAAAAAAGGCATGAAAGTCTTTTGCACTGTTACGTGTCAGGAGAATGATCATCTATTACACAGGCTTCGGGCTGGCTTTCCTCCTCTTCCCCTACTGCTTCTTCTTCCACCTGCTCATCAAGGGGAATTTCAGTGGACTCCGAGTCTTGAGTGCAGAGAGTCTTGGAGTCACTGCAGCTAGTGTCCTCTTCCACTTGACTTCCACTGTCCTTTTCAGTGTCTGACTCGCCATCCTCCTCTAGAGTGAGTTCAAACTGGAACTTCTCAGTCTGACCCTGCCGGCCCTCCTCCGGGTCATCAGGGGCTGGGGAGGGGCTCTGAGGAATTGTGCTCTGGTACCATTCACGATTGTCCTCCAAAGTGTCCAAAATGTCCTGGGCATCAGGATGTACAAGGTCTGCCCATGTCTCCCAGAGAGGATGAACGATATAGTCTATGAAGCCAACCTAGTTAAAAAGAAATCCAATTTTAGTACAGGACCTAGGACTAAGAAATAGCCAATTTATGGGTGAATCGAGATAGCTGAAATAATGTCACATGTTCCATATGAACTCAGACAACTGAATTCACTTATGAATTCAGATAACCAATTGTTTCTACACCTATGGATATACTATATGAATATAGTCATTAATGAATATAATGCCGTAAGAACATATAAATGAGTGGATGCACACAAATCATAATAATGAAAGAGCTTTTTGGCTTATAAACACTAATGTAAAATTGAGCTTGCAAAAGTAAAGTACGACAGTGGTACCTCCGTACTCATCGTTAATGCATTCTGGAACTTTGTGATGGGTGCCGAAAACTCCAAGTATCAAACAATGAAGCATTTTCTCTCGTGGCGGGGGCACTGTGACTCATACAAGTTCTAGCAAGTGTGACTGTAATTTAAAAATCACTAAAATACCGTATGACGTGGACACAATGGAGTCACATGTTGAAGTTGTAGCTTTGTTCTCTCTGACAGCTTGGCACTGCATGCCTCACCTGTGATTTTTCCACAGATGCATTGTGCTTGTCACACATGGGACTTATCTCCATGCCCCGCTCCCTCTCTCGGTCTCCCTGGCGGAAGAACTCCTCCATTATGCGGTCCGTCCACTGGCGGTACAGCTGGAGAGGTTTGGTGGGGTTGCTCAGGTCCGCGCAGTGCACCATGTTCTGGAGGACCTGAAACAGACAAATGCTTTCTCTGTTCAGCACCTGCTCCATTTTTGTATTTTTTTACTAGAAATTCACATTAAATGACTGTGACAATTAAAAATACATGTAGTGTAAGATTCATTCCAAACATTTCAACCATGATGCGTCTGTGTATGGTTCACACTTACATTAATAGTCCCAAATTATGCCACCTCTACTGCATCTAAATATCAAGAGAAACTCTTTATGTGCATGGCTGATTAGATTCAGAGCTGCTTAAGTGGCCTGTTTTGTGGGATGTTAGGGTTTTTTTTCAATGCATATGCAAATGAAGAGACCAACATATTTTATCTGGTTAATTCTAAAGATGAATTTGGATGAAACTCCTGCTTATAATCATGAGTTGGGAGAAAGGAGATACAAATGTTATCAAAGCTGGACACACAGACACAGGTGAACATTCAGGCAATGCTTTACCTGAATCCTATCAGAATAGTTATCAAGGAGGAGCACTCCGGAGCTCGTCACTTTCTTAGTTTCAACCATAGTTTTCAAATCAGCCAGTAGATTCATGTGTTTTGACATGTCTGTTGCAAGTACCTTAAAGACAAAGAGTACTTTATTAAGTAAAAAAGTACAGAGGCAAAAAGAATTTGCAAATGAAGTATCATGCAGAATGTGAGAAGAAATGAAAAACCACTACGTCATCTAACAGCAGTGTATGGAAATGCTTCGCTACATTCTGGGGCACAGTCTTTCCCTCTTTGTTGTCAAGTTTTCTAGAAGCCCAGGTATGCGTGTGCAGTACATGGAAATATCAGGCACTGACAACCACTTTATGATGGGACAAAAAAAAACAACAACAACCCAGTATATCCAAGATTAAGACATCATCACATGTTTTTTCCACTCCTTGGACTAGAAAGTGGTTGCTGGACGACGATGAACTGATTCAAGATTGCTCACAGAGTACTTTAGAAACCAAATATTCTGGGTAATTTTCTGTTTACTCAAGACAGATAATTTTTTTCTTTGTATATACAAAGCTTAACAGAATACATGTTTTGATAACCAGCGATTTTCCTGTGTCTTGTAATCACTGTGAATAATATGCATAGAGAAAATATTAAAATCATGAATGTTTTCTAAATGGCACTGTATCTGATGCAGATCCCCCCCTTTTCGAACTAAAAAATTCAAGCCATGCCCAGCATCCTCTGCTCTTGCTAGTCATCTGCTCTGCCCATCACCAGGCCAGAGGAGGTCAGAAAGTAAAACTAGAATGACGAGGGTAAGCTGTCATTATACTTAACTTCAAATTGCTAGACGTTAAGAGAAAAAAAAAAGCTATTACAGACCATCATCGCCAGCAGCAGGGGCAGCTTCTCCAACATAGAGGGAAACGATGGGTTTTAAAATACACAGTTCCTTTCATCTAATACTCATTCCTATTTATTTTAAAACAATTTGCCTTGCAGTTCTCTTTTTTGCTTTTATCAGCTACTTACGATGTCAATGACCATTTTCCTTAATGATTGTCTTTGCTTTTTGGTCAAATTCTGGAAAATGTCACAATTTTCTTCTTGAAGCAACTTAAAGCCCACGGCCAAATGATGGTTCTCCAAGACAGAAGAATCATTGTACATCAAGGCAAGTTCAGAATCTTGAAAGAAAGACAAGAGATAAGATTAGCAAAGCCATTTATTCTAAGTTTATCTCATTCTTCATCTTCTGAGATACTTTGGGCTTAGGATGCAATTTCCTCTAAACATCTCTGCTGGCCTTACCATAACATGACAACACTGAGGAGAGAATGTACTAGTTACCGTAACAGTGGAAAGAGCACTGGAGCCTGGAGAGTGAATTCTAATGCGACTGACACCTGGCAAGTCAGTTCACCCTGTGGGCCTCAGCTTTCTCTTTTCTAAAGTGAAAAACGATCTGGAACAACCTCCCTTCTAGATCTGCCACAGGCTGCTCGAAAAGCTCAGCAGAATATGGCATTATTCTTAACATCTGCAACATGGTCAAAGCATGAGGTGGTGTATTCCCGCACGTGTGCATCACCTGCCCAACATTTTATATAATGTAAGGATCATGTGATTTAGGATTGTCTGTACTCAGAGAGGGTACAAGAACAGCATGGCACATACGCACAAAATATTAGATTTGTTTATGCTGCTCTTACTTATTTTTATCCACAGTATAGCTTTGAAAGAGCGGCTGTATTCATTTTTCCATTTCCTTTTCCAAGTACTGCGGCAGTCGCTACATACATGTGTAGTGTCCTTTCACTCAGGGCTTCACACACAGACGGACATCAGGCTGCCCAGACAACTGCGTGGTAAGCGTGCTGCTGCTCTCTCTCTGCTGCCTGGGACCTGTGTATTTCAGGCAGCGAGACAGCCTGCCTCCTTACTAGTTCCATAAACAGCAGACCCAGGTCTATAGGAGAGTCATTAAAAAAATTGACTGGTACTTTACTCTGACTCCACTTAGGTCCTTGTAAAGACTAAAAGTGCACGTGCTTGATCTTTTTACTGACTAATGGACAGAAAATATATTTGGAAATATATATTCTTTTCTAAGTAAAAAAATCCACTACTACTCCATGGGTATTTTAAAGCAGCTAGGGAGAAGAGAGGTTCAAGACATATTTCTACTGTGAAACCTATGATTTCACTAGTACTACAGAAATAGGAATTTACTCGTTGCAATTTTTGCTCCCAGCTACAGAAGCAGAGATGTCTGGAGTGGCAGTGTGTACGCATGGCGTTGCCTGCCTTCCTCTCTCCCCCTTTCCTTCCTTCTTTCCTTCCTTCCTGAAGCAATAGTGTTCATAATTTAAAAGTCAGTATCTGATCAATCTGACTTTTAAATAGTCTATAAAAGCATCTAACTATGAATATTTATCTACAGATAGTTAAATATATAGACATAAAAAATTTTAAGCTATAAAGGATCTTAGCACATGATATTTGTTTCTCTAGTAGAATCCTATTAAATAACATATATTAGTTATCTAGTAGAATCCTATTAAATAACATATATTAGTTATCTAGTAGAATCCTATTAAATAACATATAAAGGAAGGCAAATTGTTTTCTGATTGGAGAAATTAATTCTGAATTAACCTATTACGGCTCTTTTCAGGGAGCAGAGTGCATGTAGATAAGGGACATTAACAGAAGAGCTGACTCGGGCTTACAAAAACCTGCACTAATCTATATCCCCTGTGAAGATGAAGAAATTCAGGCTATTGAGACTGCAGAGTAAAAGTTGAGGAGCTGTTACTTTAAGGAAGAGGCTGATCTGTAGTATGAATGTTGAAACGAAGAATCTGAATTCTATTCAAGGCAAGGATGGCCTTTCACAGAGAGGGCTGTCCAGGGGCCGTAGGCCAGCCTGCCTCGGAAGGCAGTTAGCTCCTGACATTCAACAAGAGTCCAGACTGGCCAGGAAGAACATGAGATGATTCCTTATCGGACAGGCGGGCCTCTACTGCCTCTCCAACCTCTGCGGCTGTTACACAAAGGTGGTGGCGGCTGCTGAGTTTTAAATGAGTGCATGTGAGCATTTAAGCAAGTCCGAGGGTAGACATTGAACTTTCCCCTCTCCTTTAGGACTGAAGATGTATGGTCACATCTAAGGGGGGGCGGGTAACATTCTGTAGTTTTTGAGTAGATTTTCCCCAAAGGTAGCAATCCAGCAGTTCTATGCAGATTCCTTAAAGGCTTAGGAATCATCAGAAAATTGCCTTCATACTTTGCTATAAGGTAAAGCAGCACAGGTGAGGAGAGAGGTTTGTTTATGTAACATTTTTGCTGAAACCCTCTCATTTTTCCAATGCACAGAACGAGTCACCTCTTCCATGAGGTGTTTCTTGATTACCGCAGGCAGACTGCCCACATTCTCCCGTGATTTCCTATACACTTCGTACCACTCATATGGCTTTTACCACATTTCGCCTTATTTGTCATATCTGTACAAATCTTAATAGTCCCTCTCAAAGACACTTCAATTGACTTAGAGACTAAAAACCCTATAGAAAATTAGAAGTTATTAATAAAATGTGCTTGGTTATCTGGTTTCTCCTGGGCACTTCTGAACAAAACATTCTTCCTTGAAATGGGGAAGGGAAGTAGTGATTATAGCTTAATAGCCGATGGCCAGGGACAAAGGATTAAACTGCCTGGCTCGCCCCCTCAGTTCATTTGCTCCCTGTGCCCTTAACCTGCATTATTTTTCTCCGCCCTAGTTAGTACCATCTGATGCCATACATTCGTGTGCTAAGATTGGTCTTTTCCAGCAGAGGGCAAGCTCCCTAGAGCCAGGGCTTGGTCTTGCTCACCCTTGTAATCCTAGCGCCTGGAACAATGCTTGGCACAGGGTATGCCCTCGATAATTGTTTCGTTGAGTAAAATAATGATCTATGCAATTATTTCTATATAACCACAGTTGATAAAATGAATTTATCCTTACTTTGAAAGGATTAGATTTCTACAGAAAAATAACATTCTACCTATAATATACAAATATAGCTATGGAAAGCTTGTTTTAAAATGAGATTAGAGAAATAAAACGTGTCTACTGATAGCTAGGTCTGCTCCAGCTTAATGCAACGCAATGCCTCTGCTCTTAGAATCAAAAGCCATGTGCTTTGAACACACAGTCATGTGAGTAAATCTTTCTCCACAAAACTTAGGCATCTTTGCTAGAAACAAAAATTACTCGTTATTCAAGTACAACTTAATGCTTCGTAGATTCTGTGTTTTGAAACCACTTTATTGTTTCAGAAGTTGAATGCTTTTTTAATGATAAATACCCTCCAGCATGTTATATTCAAAGCTTTATGAAGTTATTTACATTTTATGGATTTATTTACATGTATTGTCCTTATAAAAGACTTCTACAGCTTCCTACCTGGAATTTCAACTTTAAATCTTATTCATATTCTCTCATATCCCATAAATCACTTATGGGATATGGGAACATATGCCAACTCTGCCAGATAGAAATGATCTGTTGTTAAAACTGCTAGCATGTTTACAATGAGTATACGTATTATTAGTATCAAATCATTTGGCACCTAAAATGAACACAAGTGGAACAATTAATGGAAACTATCATCACAATTAAGAAGCAGATGTGTGTACCTAGACTCGGAATCAGACTGGTGAGCTCCAGGACCTCTACCAAAGCAAGCCATGGAACCCCAGGGAGACTTTGTAGCCTCTTTAAAATCGGACAGGTGACCTCTGAACTCGGGTTTGTAAACTTGATGATCAGAAGTCTTTAGGATTCTTTATTAAAGGAAATGTACATTAAACCTGTGTCACTGACAAACTGGCAGCACCAGCTCTAAGGTGCTAACACTGTACTAGGTTGGGCCACTGATGCTCATTTAATCCATGAAAGAAAGAGAAAACACAAGCTTAATGTTTATTAAAAAAAAGAGTTTACTGCAAACTAAAAACAATCACATGATTTTGATAGTGCATTTCACAAAGCTATTTATTAAATGTTCACAAGTTATTAGAGGGACTCCGTTATAGCATGCCGCGAAGTTAAAACTCATTTGTGCTACTGGCTACTAAGCCTCCTCCGTGTCCTGAAATAAAACACTCACTGGCATGATCAGTCAAAAGCTAACTAAGGCAGTGACTGTCATAACGCCCGGGGCTCTGACCAGCCCTGCGATGCTTTCAGGAACCAGATGGCGCTGCTGCTTCATTCTCTCAGGGATAATGCAGCCATATCAGGCCCTGCCCTGAAGGAAACAGCAATCCACAGCTGCTCTGGGAACTGTGCCCCTCCCAGTGTTGCTGAGGTCCCGCAGAAAGGAGACCATAGCAGTGTTACTGAACAAAATACTTAAAAATACAGGATTAGTTATCCTTTCCCTTCAAGCTCATCACCAACAAAAGTCTTAAAAATAGACAGCCCTGGCCATTGTCATTGTATTTGTAACTTTCCCCTAAATTTCTGCATTATCCATCTCCATGGGTCGTGAACTTTGGAGACCATCAGATTCGTGTATGAACTGAGGACCTGCTAGCTTCAGTTTCAGAAGTTCACCTGAAGCTCACCAGGGTCCTCCCTCCAGTGCCAGCCTAAGCCCTTTTGCCCCTAGCGGGTCCACGGTAAAGAATAAAGCTGGTCCTCATTAAAAAAAAGAAAAAAAAAAAGAGTACCTGGTTTAACTTTTTCTCTATTCTTAACTCTAATGTTATAATACGGGAACATACAATGTTGTATATAACAGAAAGAAACAACACACACCAGTCTGAATTTTGGGTGTTATTAATTTAAATAAAAAAATACCTTTCTTAAAGGCAAAAAATTAAGTTACAACAAAAATTTTATGGATTTGTTACAAATCTATAAAATGAGGAACATATCAAGACATGTTTAACAATCAAAATAATAAATCATGCCAGGCTAAGGAAAAGTACCAGGGTATGCTGTGCGAAATGACCTCCTTGGTCCTCTCAGAAAGGACACAGTCAGTTCTAACCCCTGATACAATGTAAACTCATGCAGCTGCATCTAATGTGTATCACTATTTATGGGTTAATATTTAGTTAATGCTTTGATGATTCCTGACGGCACTGTGTTATAGGTTCTTAGAAGGTAGCTGGAATACAACATGTTATCCTGTCTAATCTTAGATAAGTAAGTTCATAAACCAAACTAGTAAAATGTACTTGGCTAGCCACACATTTTAGGAAATCCATGATTTTCCTAATCTTTCCATATGTGAGTGAGTCACTGTAGTGCACTTTGTTACATGGTAGTCCAGAGGCTATTAAAAGATACAAAAATAGAACTAAACATTCTAAATATTCAAATAGCATACGCCTCATGGGATACAATAATTTTCAGAACTAAATTACATGAACACACACTCTCAATAAGACGCATATTTACACATCTCAAAAGAACTTTACGGCTCTGGAAACACCCCCATGTATATAAAGACCCCCATTCTAAAGTATACAAAGAAAAATATTTTCTGCAAAAAACCCCCCCAAAAAACTCTACTTACTTGTATTGATCAGAAACTGATTTGACACACCAGGATGATCTACATCATGTATTGCACTGGCAAAAATTGCTGCAAGAATCTCCAAATCTGTAAACACAGCCTGGAAAATCAGACAATATAGATAATATCACTATTCTCTATTAACACAAATTAAGGTTGAAATAAACAGGAAATTACTCCCTAGGATTTGATGGAAAACAAAATGAAGTTTCAAAATATATTATTATAATGTGTTGGGAAGAGTCCTTTAGAAGTCATAAACTTTTTAAGTGTAATAATCTTGGAAGGAAATATTTTACCTAATATTATTATAACTTATGATCAAAACATTTCCATTGGTTATATATTTTTAAATATTGCAAAAGGAGTATCTAAAATTATTTTTTTAAGGAAATAATGCTCCAGCTGGTGTAGCTCAGTGGATTAAGTGTCAGCCTGGAACCAAATGGTCACTGGTTCGATTCCCCAGTCAAGGCACATGCCTGGGTTGTAGGCCAGGTCCCCAGTAGGGGCATGTGAGAGGTAAACACACACTGATGTTTCTCTCCCTTTCCCTGTCCAAAAATAAAATAAATAAGATCTTTAAAAAAAAGAAAAGAAAAGAATGAACAATTATTTTCTCTTCTTTCATTCAAACCAGTGTTTTTCAACTAGAGCAGAATTCACATTTTTGGCCAGCTACTCTTTGTTATGTAAGGCAGTCTAGTGTGTTGAAGGAATTTTAGGAGAATCCCTGGTCTTTAACCATGAGATGTCAGTAGCATGTACCCTGCCCCCCTCGTTGTGACAGCCAAAAATGTCTCCACATATTGCCAAATACCCCTGAGGTTGGTAGGGGGAGAAGGAAAAGAAAGGAATCACTCCCAGTTGGAAACCACTCATTCAGATGATGAGGTATTAACATAGTTTTATAATGAAAACAATCTGAACTATAAAATGTATTAGTGAAAAAGAATCTTTCCGTGAACAATTCAGGAAATCAAATTGCTTAAACAAACATTTAATGAAACAACTTCTCAGGGTCTGGTAAAATTAAAGAAGTGTTTCCTTCTAATAAAGTCTATGAAAAAAAATCAATGCATTGCTTATATTTAAAAATAATCATCCTTTGAACTATAAATGCAAAATCCATCGGTCTAAATTCCAGAAAAACAAACAAATGAAAATTGAATAAGCCAGACAGATGTGCTTTAAGGACTGTCCACCAGATCATTTCAAGGAAGCAGTGTCATAAACAGATGAATCCTTAAATATCTGACCAACTTTCACAGACAAAATCGTCAGACTATTTATTTGCCACCATCACATCTTTTCCTTTATAACTAATATACTTCCAGCGAAGCCAATTATTTTTTGTACTGCATACCCTTTACTGTAAAAGTTTAAAGGTCTTTATGAGTGGCACAGTAGTATTCTCAGTTTTAGGAACAAGATGTACCTCCAAAGCCGGTGTAGATAACAGCACATGCGTCGACTGGACCACGTCGGCAGCATGAATGTTGTTGTGGTAGGCCACGTCAGCGTGGTAGTGGTCTTCCAGGGTCATAAGGTATGTAATTAAAGTGTCTACTGGAATTTTAAATGTTTTTAATAAATCCCGTTCCTGTAGGAAAATAAATCCTCTTAACATTTTGTCCTTACATAAAAAGATTTTCCATAGAGTGTGTAAAAAAATAATCACACCCGGAAATGGAACTAGCACTCTCACCCTGTCTAGTGAAGAAAACAGGAATCTTTGGGAAGATTGGGGGACTTCACTTATTTAATTATGAATGTATTTATTTTAGTGCCAAGGTTGGGAACTCTGATCTAGGCAAAAAGTTCTTTTTTAAAAAATCGATTATGCAATTACAGTTGTCCCAATTTTTCCATCTTTGCCCTCCTCCACCCAGTACCCCACACTCCCTCCAGTGATCCCCTCACCATTGTTCATGTCCATGGGTCACGCATATAAGTTCTTTGGCTACTCCATTCTCTGTGCCTGCTCTTAACATCCCCCTGCCTATTCTGTAACTACCAATTTGTGCTTCTTAATCTCCTTCCCTTTTCCCCATTCCCCCAGACCCCCTGCCCCACTGGCCACTATCCCAATGTTCTCTATCTATGATTCTGTTTCTGTTCTGCCTGTCTGCATAATTTGTTTTTTAGAGTCAATCGTTGATAGTTATGTATTTATTGCCATTTAATGTTCATAATTTTGACCTTTTTCTTTTTCTTAAATAAGTCCCTTTAACATTTCATATAGTAATGGTTTGGTGATGAGCTCCTTTAGCTTTACCTTGTCTGGGAAGCGCTTTATTTGCCCTTCCATTCTAAATGACAGCTTTGCTGGACAGAGTAATCTAGGTTGTAGGAACTTGGTTTTCATCACTTTGATTACTTCTTGCCAGTCCCTTCTAGCCTTCAAAGTTTCTTTTGAGAAATCAGCTGACTGTCTTATGGGAACTCCTTTGTAAGTAATTATCTGCTTTTCTCTTGCTGCTTTTAAGATTCTCTCCTTATCTTTAACTTTTGCCGTTTTAATTATGATGTGTCTTGGTGTGCTCCTCTTTGCATTCATCTTGTTTGTGACTCTGCGCTTCCTGGACTTGCATGTCTATTTCCTTCACTAAACTAGGGAAGTTTTATTTTATTATTTTTTCAAATAGGTTTCCAATTTCTTGCTCTTTCTCTTCTCCTTCTGGCACCCCTATGATGTGAATGTTGGAATGTATGAAGTTGTCACAGAGGCTCCTTACACTATCCTCAATTTTTTTGGATTCTTTTTTTTTCTTGGTGTACTGATGTCTTTTTCTTCCTTATGTTCCAAATCATTGATTTGATTCTTGGTTTCATCCACTCCTTTGTTGACTGCCTGTAAATTGTTCTTTATTTCAATTACTGTATCCTTCATTTCTGCCTGGGTCTTTTTTATGCTGTTGAAATACCCATACTGAGTTCTCTGAGCATCCTTATGACCAGTGTTTTAAACTCTGCATCTGATAGATTGTTTATCTCCATTTTGTCTAGTTCTTTTTCTGGAGTTTTGATCTCTTCCTACAGTTCATTTGGGCCGTGATTCTCTGTCTCCTCATTTTGGCAGCTTCCCTGTGTTTGTTTCTATGTGTTGGGTAGAGCTGCTATGACGCCCTGTCTTGGTAGCATGGCATAATGTAGTAGGTGTCCTAAAGGGTTCAGTGGCACAGCCTCCCCTGTCACCCAAGCTGTGTACTCAAGGTGTGCCCTTCGTATAGGCTGAATATCCCCTCCTCCTGTAAATGAGTCTTTATTGCTTTCTGCAGGTCAATGGGAGGGATTTAGATCCAGGGACTTTAGGGATAAAACCAGAGGTGAGTTGTCCTTCAGAAGCCCAACAGTGCTTGACCTAAGATGTATGGTCTGAGCTGCCAGTTATAAAAGTGTCTGTGTCCCATGATCATGAAGTTAGCCTTAGTCTAGTGCCACCGACTAGTTACTAACTAGATCACACCAATTGAAATGCAATATCCTTTCTAGGGCTGGAATCTGCCATTCTAGCCTTGGGGTATCTATAGCCTCAACTCTTCATTTAAATCTTAACCCTGCTCTAGTACAAAAGGAGCTCAACAAGAATGAGAAACCTGTATGAAGAACAGAACAGTTCATGAAACTGTGAAGAAATTACATCCTAAGACTAGTCAGGCTGATTCATTTTTTATAGTTAGTATTCCATTCTGTAGGTGAGTCAGGGTCACGTGGATGATTTTGAAACTATTATTTTACTGAATCACTTAATTTTCCCACATCATATCTTTTTCTTAAATTGGAAAAAATTAACAACATTGGATTACTTGTATTTTGCCCACACTTCAACCTTTCTGTATTCTTATTTCCCAGGTAAAGGGGAAAATACGAGTACAAAATAGAAGATAAAATTCATGCACGATTCATAGACTGGGCATTAAGTCACAGGATAAAAAGAAAGGCGATCGAACTGAACCACATTACCTGAAAGATGGTGTGCATGATAACAGTCAAAGGCCGGTTGCCAGACAGCTCTGCTATTCTAAACACATGAAGACCCCATTTGTTCACATCTTCTAGTTCCTGGGATAAAAGAAAGGTGGAAAAAATTAGAAAGTAGAGGTAGAACATGAAACAATGAACATCTTCATTTAAAAATTACTGACTTTAATGAAAAGCTTGTTAGATTTTTAAAAAGTGATTCATTTTAAATGTAGTTGATGCACTATGTAAGTTCAGGCACATTTAGGCAAATTTAGTTAAACGTACTAAAAACTGAACAGTATTGCTTAACCATATGCCTTTGACAATACAGCCTATTTACATACTTCCACGATAAATTTCAAATCAATAGATGAAGTCTATTCACAAAAATTTTATCCATTCTCCTAAAAACAGAAGAGATAATAAATTTCACAAGAAATCTATCACAAGATGAAATAAATTTCTTCAGTAGATGAAGTCCATTCACAAAAATTTTTTCTATTTTCCTAAAAATAGAAGAGATAATAGATTTCTACCTATTTAAGGTTAAACAATAAAATGCAGAAGCAAAAAAGGAAAGAACACACATCTCAAACCACCTCTGTGAATCCACGTATTAGTAAAACCCAAATAATTCTGAAAGAGCTTTATAAAGTACATTCCTACCTTCAAACCTCCCCCTCCCCCTAATGGATAATTGATAAATTATCCATTTACTAACAGAGAAGGAATCAAAATTCATCAAAAGGCATCGCTGCATACTTACGACCATAATCCCTGCCGTTTTTCTTACCTTGGCGAGGACGTCTTCTTGTTCGGTTTTAACCCCAAACCTCGGGATGCTGGAATTGGTCAAGCTGGAGCTGTGCATCAGCTTTTTGACCCCACTGATCTGAGACATTGGTCTTTTCTTCTTCTCCTTTTCCTTCTGAGTTGGAGAAGGAATTTCCACTTCATGTTGCTTATCTTAAAAATAGAGAAAATATTCTACACTGACTATTAATTCTACCTGGGTTTTTTTTTTTTTTTAAAGCATAACATATATAACTGGACAGGTTTTAAATTATCATTATATGTTTCCAGGAAGTATTTCCAGGTAAAGCTTCTTTTAGAGAAGTTGAATACTTACAACTTGATGTGGACTTAATTTGATACCCCAAATTAAGCAAATAAATCTCACTGCAAAATAATTAACATCAAATGTATTCACTGGTTACGTCTTTCATAGGATGCCCTAATTAATCTTCTTTGAAACACTTATCATGATAGTAGACGCGGAAAAAGCAAAACACATTGGTTATTTCCTCAGTTCACCAACTTCATTCCTATCTAAAATTCACTCAGTGGCTTCAAAACTGCTCTTTTGTCAAGTAAGGAGCCTAGTTTCAATACTACTTGGAAATGGGAGACACGTCCTGTGTAAATGTAAAACCAGCAGTGTAAACCTGACAGTTTACTGAAATGGATCACACTGGGAGTCTGAGCAGCTTATCTGAATGAGTTAGATTGCTTTTGCTATTTCTCATTTTTCATACTACAGCAAGACGGGAGTTATGATGTAACAAGGTTTTATGGAAAGCACAGAGAATCTCCAGTGTTATCTGATAAGTGAATATCAGATTCACATAAGCTGTTGTTTTCAAATAAAAGACACAAGATGTATCAGTACATTCGTCCCTGAGGGAGTGAGCTCCCCTAACTCATCCTTGCACATAGTGTGTGCTCAATAAATATATGTTTAGGGCATATGCTAGTAAGATATGCAGCAATTTGGTTTTGAAAGTAAAGTCAAATCAAGGATATATTCAAGGTACTGATGTTCATTTACTGCATTTTTTTTTCTGTGAATGGGCGGTGGGAGTGGTGTTGTCCCACAAAACTCCCAGCTATTGTTATCAGCAAGCTTTTCTTTAGCAGCTCTATTCTATCCATCTGCCTCACCAGTTTACCAGGTGTGGTATCCATCAGACTATCAACCCACTGAGGGAAGGGACCATTTCTAATTTATCATCAAATACCTAATGCCCAGCAAATGGCTATCACTGAGAAAGAATCTGTTGAATGCATGCATAGATCTCTCTAAAAAATACATTTCACAGTTTAGTACTTTGGAAAAAACTGTCAATATATAACTTTAATTCAGAAAGTCCCGGAAGTCCTGAATAAAACTAAAAGATAAAAAATTGTACTTTGTCACTTGAGGTTCTAAAGCTTAGAGGCTCAAATTATTAAAATAACAAATAAAAACAAATGAAATTCATAACACTCGTTTGATTTCCAAAATCAGCTGGTGCCCAGATCCACCTCCCAAAACAAACAACCCAAAAGAAAATTTAAAAATTGCACTTAAATTGTCATTCTTACCTAAGAATGTGTTTGATATATACTCCGACACTTGATTTCCAGACCGACTCATTTCAGAGAGATGGGTGAGCTCCCGATTAAGCATCCTTTTAAACTGAAAAACAGGTATAACAAAATAACAGAAGGTGAAAATTTAAGTGAAAGAACATAAGCATATGCTAAAATACAGAAAATATGCCCTAAAAACTTTTAAATATTTTAAAATTGTCCTGACACTTTCGATAGGTGGTATCTGATAGAACCTTCTGCAATGACAGAAAAATTCCATAATCTGTGCTATGCTTTACGATGACCACTAGCCACACATGGCTATTAGGCACTTAAAATATAGCTAGGGCAAGAGAGGAGCCTGGGTTTTGAATTTTATTTAATTTTAATTTAAAGGGCATTAATAAATAAGATGTTATTAGTATTTAGAGAAGAAAAAAACCCTAATTTATAGGCCCACAAAAGGCTGCCACACAATAAAACATGCTATATTTTTTATCAACCTGTTATTAGAAGAAATGAATTTGTGTACAGGTCAGAGGTTAAAGTGTAGTCTTTTACCCCAAAGCAAAACCAAATACACTCGAGCGCTCTTCCAGAATTAGGGAGAGATAAAATATTTGAATGGATACTATATAATGTTTCCTTTCTAATGTTTTTTCCAAGTAGGGAGTATAAGATTTATTGGTTCTCAGCCTCCACAGAATTTATCAGTCTATTTCCCAAACTCACTTTTATACAAAACAGGTCAGTTTTCAATACTCTACTTCATTGCTTCAGAGTTGTTGTTTTTTTTTTCCTGATGCCATGGTGCCTATTTTATCCAAACCCTGGGATTTACCTGCTGTCACCATATAGTATTCAAAACCAGGCTTCTCAGAGATGTTATGCTTTCCCATCATCAAATGCTTCTTAATATCATCCCTGGACTCCCAAAATTGCCTAATTAGGCCTTTTAATATACCTTAATATTTCTGTTAACATACAGAAAAATATGTATTTTTCTATATAGAGAGCAACTATCCTATTAGATACTTGTTACGCTTTATTCTAATATTTAGTTGCCTTTAAAATTTTGAATTTCACCATAAATTATCATTTAAGTCTGGGGGAAAGACAGTAATGAGCTTATCACTTAGTAATGTTTAAAACGTAATTCTAACTCAGATTTTAATCAGTTTATTAGAATTTAAAAAAACCTTTCTTCTCTGCATAATTCATACCAAGGTGTTCTAACTCAAGAAAATTTGGCAAGTTACTTCCAAAGTCAATCTTATTGACCATGTAGATCAGGCATAAGAAATTATCACAAAGCACTGAGGAAAATCAATAAGAACATTTCTATAGACCACTGGATACAAGAAATGCCTAATTAGCATTATCCTGTAGCCAAAACTGAAGAACTGGCCATACCAATACCAATTATTTTGGTTGTTAATTTACCAAATTAATTTGGTTGTATAGGGGGCTTATTCTCAAGCTCAAAAATGTAAAGTTCACTTTCTTTGTCCATGCATTTTTTAATAACTTGTCTCTGATCATAAACTGCACATGTGATATAGAAATATAGAAAGCTATTTAGAAAAAAGTTTAGAAATCATGTATTTCCCCCCTGCTCAGAGATAACCCCAGAGAATTAGCTATATTTCCTTCTATGCATTTTTTCATTTGTATGGATGTACATTTTTTATATTGGCACCATGCAATGTACAAAACATGGGTTGTTGTTAATTTTCACTTACAATTATATATTATGATTCACTGCGGAAAAGGAAATTTTGGGGCCTTCTAAAAATATTCATGAAGATATTTACAATAGTGTTCAAAACACTTTCTGTCAATCTTTTATAAAGTTATATTTTTTTGAGTAAGTTATAGGCTATAAACTAATTCAATCAGCTAATATAAAGTGTCTTGTATTTAGCCTGGCACATCATAGGTGCTCAACGTTATCTGAGCTATTTCTAATTCCGTGGGCCTTTTATAGTGATGGCTGATTTTTATCATTGCAGGACAAACAGATGTCAGAGCTGGATATTGTTATGCCCATAAAAGTACATATCTAAATATCTAGCTCCCATACTCATTCCAAAAAATAATTTAGGATATTATTCATATGGGAAATGGTCACCATGTTTCAAAAATATCATAATAAGATGATGCACAACACTCAAAGGTAAGTAAGTCCTTCCTTAACAAATAAAATTTACTTTCAGAAAAAATTTTTAGTCAGATATGTTCAAAAGATTCTGCTAAACATTTTAAACATACATTTAATGAAATAGCTCTGTGCCCTGAAATTGTCCATACTATGAGCTAACAGTTGCTATGAAGAACTGCCCGGTCAGGACAAAGTCTGTTTTATACGATAGGAATAGGCAAGGCTTTCAGCCACTCCTGGCCTCTCCACAGTCTATACAGGAGCCACACTGACCACCTGCTCTCCATGCATTTAGCTCAACGTAAGCTTGGGTAGGGGGAGGTTGGGAAAGCTAAATGGGGACCCAGTGTTCTACAGAACTACCTTCTATCTTGAAAGCAACATGGTATGAGGAATATGTTGCCATATGCTAAAGCTGAAAAACTGCATGGGACCTGCAGTCCCTCCACAAATGCTTGAATTTATATGGAAGAATATAAAGAATGAAGTGTATTTTCTTGGCAGTTTGCTTACATAAGTCATCAAAATAGCCAGTCAGTACACATAAACAAGGCAACAAATGCCAGTGAAAGGAGTCCATTGTGCAGACTGACAAATTACAGATTGTGCTTTCCACTGATTATTTTTGCATCATTTATATTCCCAGACTACTCTTCTGCCTTTGCTCAAAACCCAAAAACATGGGGTGGAGAAATCCTTCAGTGCACACTTATCTCCCCACCACAGTATGTGAGGTGCTCCAAGAAAGTCAACATTTCCTTTAATGTAGTTATAAGAGACAACATTTTAAGCAATCCCCTTTCTTCCCAAGGGCAAGGGTAGAGGAGACCTCCCAAAGACAATCAGCGTTCGAAGAGTCATTCTAAGGTTGCTACATATTATTATTTGGATAATTATGTAAAATTACTATGAGGAGGGAATGATTAGAAAAGGTGATAAAATGTATTTCTCCAGAATACTGTAATGTCAATTTATCGATTTAGACGAGATAAAACATAGAATTGCCTTCCAAAAGAACTGGTTGCAAAGTGCAGAACAATTTACTTGAGCTTTTAGTTATTTTTAAAAGTGACCTCTATTTTTTGAAGATGAATTATTTTGATTGGTTATTATCTAAATAGTCTGAAATAATATATAGAATCATTGTTGCAGCAGAGAAAAAAGATTTCTAAGTCCATCTTTCAAAGCCTTTGTTCTCCTTGTGCGTCAGTGTCTGTGCGCTGCACTCAGAGCACAAAGGAAGTGAAACGCAGTCCAAGTGAGTACTGTGTTTTGCTTTTAAAACTCCAGTTCCTCAGTTATATTCTACATTTAAGACTGTTGAGGATGAAAAATAAAATAATTAAAAATTTTCAGTTTTCTTAATTTAATCCCTTTATTTGTGCATTCATGCCAATGTGCTACTGGGTACATTATATATTCTCCTAGTAGATAATTAAGAAGGTTGTAAAGGTCAACATTTAGAAAATGCTCGTTCCCTCAGTCCCCCAACCCCCCATAATACTCTTTTAAAAATCATTTAAATATGCCAGACTGTGACACACTACCTGTTTGGTAGATATCAGCATTAAAAGCTAAAATAAATGCTGCATGGGCTGTACAATAATAAATCCTTTAACACATATAAAACTAAATATACTTATATTTGTCCTTCTTAAGGGCAAATATTTGTCCTTCTTGATATTATAGTTTTTAGCAATGTTAGAGTAAAAACATAAACAAATTTTCCTCAAAAAGATATGCACTAAAATTCTATACTGAGATTCCTAGAAGTACTGTGCAACCATAATACAAACGCGAAACCCTTCAAAACTGCATCAAATATGAACTGTCTAAAAGCTGGGGGATGAATTCTAGGGGGATTATGAGTTTTCTTTATTACCCTTTATACTTTTATATATTAAAAAAAAAATCTAAGCCAAGAAATGGCTAGCAAAATTTAAATGAAAATCTGCGTTTTAAATAAATAATACAAAATTTGGACTATCCATAGACTAGAAGGGAGGTGGTGAACTGTAACTACTTGGACAACTAAAACTGAAATAAGCTCTCTTAGAATGCAGGTAAATCTCACAGCAAAGAGTAAATTTTCCTTTAAGAAGAAACACAGGAAGTAAAAAATATTTCAATCTGACTTTTTAAAGTATTGAAAAATGATTCTTAAAAAAATGCATTATTACGATATATTCAAATATTCAAGAATGAATTTCAATTTCTGAAGTGATGTTTCATTTAGAACTGAAAAAGGTTTTTCTACCTCTTGCTTCTATTACAGCGATCACCAGGCTAGCACTACCCGGGGTCATGCAAGAAGCCTGCCAAGCAGGACCACAATTTTTGTTAAACTCAGTGTATTAATCCATTTCTTCAGATTCACAAAAGTAGCAGAATCATATAACATAAATTTCTTCAGGTTTTACAAATAGATAATCAAGTTTTCATTTTAATAATATATCACTTAAAAAGTCAAGTAATGTCAATTTTTAATGTTATCTAGGTCTTTACATCTAAAGGTGAAAAAATACATACTTTTCATCAGGTTGAATTAACGTAGATTTTTAGAAAGAACCACTAATTAATTTTTTATAAATTTTAAGTACTACAAAGTAACTGGAACCCATACACCAGTATAAGTAATTTTGCACAATAATTTATTACCAATGGATTTATTAACTTACCTTGATATTTACAAGCATAACTCAAACCCACACTACATGACAAACAGAAGAACCACTGAACATTAAAAAGCTATTTTAACATGCAAACTACACCTAATAGAAGTTACACAATTTCTCCTTATCTTGACCACTAATAATACATATTTCTTAGCAGTCATGTCTAAGAAAAAGTAAAAGATTGCTTAGAAAGCTTAACTCCGTTATAATTTATTAAAATGATCAGTTATGTAATCAGAGTAATCAGACTAAATAAACCTTACCTTTATGTAGCCCCAAGACACTGATAGTAAATAGTTTGCTTCAGGCATTTTTGATTGATTATATAGAGAGACAGTAAGTTCTAAAATATATATATCTTCAAAATCTTGATAGCTAAATCTCCACAACTCTCAGAGTGTGTGGATTTTTAAAGATTATTGGGAATTAAGTATATATAAGAAAGCCTTGCATTAGATCCCATCTGACATCCAGCCGTCTTCCCATTGAACACATGCCATTTGTAAAACTCCAGAATGGAACAGCATTCAACAACTATCCTGAATAAAGAAAATTCATGTGATGAAGAAATATCTAAAGATCTAAGGGTCTGCATCTTTCTCTCCCTGAGCTCCGGGATTAATGAATAATGTATGCCAATATGCTTAGCTGCAAGAAAGACAAGTTCTGTCAAAAGCTACCAAATAAGGAACTGCAGGGAAGCTGGCGAGAGTGACAAGAAACCCCGCCCATAAAAAACCTCAACTATGCACCAATTGCACTCCATCCCTGGATCTATCGGGACGGGAGGCGTGGACTGGGCCCAGGGTGCTTTGTGATTGGTTGGCAAGGGCAAACCTCTGAGGAGGAGATTTTCCTCCTCCTCACCTCTGGTGAATGCAGTTTAAAAATGGTATCCCTACAGCTGAGGCTGCCGCAGGAAAAGATGAGTGGGGTTTCCCTCTCACAGTGATGAATAACAACCACAAAACACGTCAAAACTCATCGTTCATTCTTAAGTAAGGATTGCCAATCCTTTTGGAATCATTACTATGAATTTTAATATTCTCTGACTTCTCTTTCTTCACAATAAAAGCTGCTCTGAAAATGGCAATGAGGCATTTGAACGGCTTCTCTCCCCCAAATCCAAAACAAGTGGCTTCCCTGGTGACACAGATACAACAAAGTTCTTCCTCCATCCAACATAAGAGCATAGTGTGGTTATAAAATACAGTTAATGCCCAGAATTCACAAATGGAAGGGATATATTTCCTCACTGGTGTGGCACGGCTGTTCTCAGCTCCCTTTGTGAACCTTGTTTAGGCTGTGTGACCTTGCTTAGGCTTCTACATTACTAAGGTGTTATGAAGAGGGATTTAAAAAATAGATTATCTGTTGATACCCCTTCTGTTGGGCTATTCTACAAACATCTTAAAAGGATTTGATGAGAGTTCTACTAAGAACACTGGCTCTGAATTCAAATCCTTTGGTGTGTAACCCTCAACACATAGTCTCACCTCTTGGCATGTCAGTTCCCTCTTTGGTAAAACTGGTCACTGAGGTATCGACTCTCCAAAGGTGACCCTACAACAAATCTGAGCTGGCTGGTCCGTGGACCAACAAGTGATGCGGTGTGACTGTGGAGGCTGTCTTAAGAAGTCTTGCTGCTTTCACCCTGGTCTCCTTGAATGTGCTATTGAGATCTCTGAGTCACTCTGGGAGAAAGTCTGACTGTTCTAAGACTGCTGTGTTATGAGGAAGCCCATGCTGATTTGTGATGAGGCTGCTGGGAGAGTGACACACACCCATACACGCACATGCACACACATGCACAGAGCGAGAGATGGAGTGGGGAGGCGAGGAGGGGAAGAGAGGAGAGAGGGAGGGAGAGAGAAAGAACACACATATATAAAAAAAGGTAGTTGCGTTCTAGGCGCAAATAATCATAAATGAGTTTTTTACCTACATGAATGGGTGTTGAGACCTGGGGCAATCCCCTGGTAAGGACCACCCCATGTATCCCAGGACATCTAGCCTCGCTGTCTCCTGCTCATGAAATTCCAGGAGTACTTCCCAATAAGTGAACCCTAAAGTTGCTTGAATGTCCCCCATTTTGTGAAGGATCACCGTTCTGGTTGCTTCATTTGCCTTGAACTGTGACTCCTAAATCAGGAGGATGCTTGAAGCAAGAAAGAGAGCTGTTTCTTTCTTTATACTTCTCAAAGTAGTTAGTGAACCACAGGCACAAAAAGATTCAACCGTAAACCCCTAATCTGCTACAGTAAGGGAGATGATGATGATGATAACAAGAAATCTTTTTTTAAAGCTCTGATTCAAATGAAAATTCATTTCATTTTTCCCATTATGAGAGACAGACAGAAGCTCCTTCCCATTGTCATGGTAGTGGGCGGCCTGCAAAGGAATCTAGACAACACAGAAGAGGAACATGGATGAGGCTGGACAGAAACAACTCATCGTCAGACTTGCCTTCTGGAAATTTTAGTAAGAACGCTGTGATAGGTATGATACAACATTTATTAAGCATCTATTATGCACCAAGAGTTTTATATATCTTATCTCTAATCTTTGCAACACCTGGGTAAGATAGATATTATCTCCATTTTAAGGTGGAAAGTGAGGCACTCAAATATTCAGTAACTTGCCCTCTGTGACAGGGATGAGAGGCAAATCCACGCTTCTTTTAGTCTTTGCTCTTCATAGTGTATGAATAGCTCATCATATAATGAGGCCGATGCAAACTCTGTGATAAACAACATGAATTTAGGAGTGGACTCATTTATCCTTAATCCTCTGCTGACTTCACAGTGTCTCGAATGAAAGAGCCCCGGCTACTATCGCTGTGGTCAGGTCTCTGGACAGAGTGGATCTTTCTAACTTCAGTCAGGAGGTTGGTGCCCAGACAGGGCAGCCGCACCTGACAATGAGACCTACTTACGTGTGGCAGTGCTGTGCGGGAAAGATACCGATGCCTCCACACACAGGTAGAACCCAGATTTCCTGACTAGGTGATCCTCTGCTCTCAAACGCCCAGGTGGGTTTATATACAAATGTGTGTGCATGTACTGAAATAGAAAAAAATTTTCCTTCAGCATTTAGTTCTCTTTTTATGTCTTTCTCTAATAATATTCCCCAGATTCTCCGATATCACCCCTCTTTTATTCTTCATTTTAACTGCTACCTCAAGCAATCACCAATCTTTTTATACTATTTTAGGCTATTTAAAATTCTGCTGATGGAATTGAGTCATTCATATATTAACACACACTGGCATCATGGATTTTGTAATACAGGTCAGGAAAGATAAGACACATTTTTGAATAAGGCAAAAACAAACCAAGCTATGAAGAAACTGAGGCTCAGAAGGTCAAGTGTCTCACTCAAGGTCACAAAGCCAAGTAGCAAAGTGGATCTGAAGTGAGGCGGTCTGGCTTCCGAATACTCTAAACTGCCAAAAGTATTTCAGGCATTAATCTATATTTAGCCTAGAGTTTATAAACGATATGTCTTTAACATAATAAATTCTAAGCTATCCAAGATGGTACTTGCTTGAGATATTTAAGAAATAGTATTTAAAATAAGTATATTAAGTTTTAGATTTCTCCAACCTAAGAGATTTTTCTGGTTAACAGTATGTTTTGGTAGAACCTATACCTTTGGAAAATACTTTATTCTGTTGTCAGTCTATATTTATTTTATACTTTTCTACTTAAGACCAAAGTTCTGGGAGTTGTTATTAATCAAGAAGCAAATCTGTATAAAGTGGGCTCTCACATATCCAATACTGTTCAGCTTAACACACGCAAGTCTAATCGCTAAATGCTCCCTGAAGAATTCTGAGACAAGGATATTAAATACAGTAACTCGGGCATACCACTGTCTTTAAAAGTGTTTATTCTCTTTCAACTGCCTTAAAAGTAGTTTTAGAGGCAGACAATAATCTAGAATTAATTTATAACCTATATTATAAATAACAATTTAAAATCTAATTTTACATCATAAAAACTATCTTTCTTTGACTAATGTTAATAGTACAAAAACAATCTTAATGTAAGTAAATCCGCAAAATCTGTTTGTGTTCACTGCCCTCTAGTGATAATGGATCTGAATGCAATTTAAGGAACAGCTTTGTCCTGAAGAGTCATTTCAGAAAACAAAAAACCTATCTTACAAGTACTATAAAGGTCTGAAATTAAGAGGAATTCCAGGTTGATTTAAGTGATTGGTAATTAAGGAAATAAAAATTAAAACCAAAATGTGATGCCACTACATACTTACTGGAATGGCTAAAATGAAAAATACAAACAATACAAAATCCTGGCCAGGATGCAGAGCAAATGGAACCTTCATACTGGCTCGAGGAAATGCAAAATGGTCTAGCAACTTTTTAAAACAGCTTGGCACTTCCTTATAAAGTTGGCAAGTACACTGACTATATGATTCAATGATTCCACCCTTAGTTAGTCACCTAAGAGAAATGAAAACATATACCCGTACAAAAACCTACATGCAAATGTTTATAGCAATTCCATTCATATCAGCTGAAGCCTGAAAATAGCCCAGGTATCAACTGGCAAATGGATAAACAAACTGTGAAACATCCATAAAATGAAATACTAGAAAGCAATAAAAAGAAACGCATTACTAACACACGCCAACATGCTATTAGTGGGTGCATCTCAAAAGCAATATGCAAAGTGAAAGAAGCTATTTACAAGAGGCTACAGATATATTGTATGATTTCATCCATATGACATTCTGGAAGGCATAACTACAGGGACAACCAGGTCACTGGTTGCCAGTGAGTGAGAGTAGAGGGAGGGGGGTGACTACAAAGGAGCAAGTGAAAACTTTTCGGTTGATGGAAATATTCTGTATCTAGATTCTGGTGGTAGTCGTCCAATTGTAAACATTTGTCAAAATGCATTCAACTATATCTAAAAAGAGTACATCTTACCATATATAAATTTTACCTCAAAATCTAACTTCAGAATAACATTTTTACCCTTTCAAAGAGCTCCTCCATTTTATCTTAGGCAAATAGGCATGTTTGTCTAAAGGCCAAGTTAGCTTTGAATAATACAATACTGTATACAGTAAATTCCTAATTATGAGAATCCTTTAGGGAACATAATAAGAGTTAAACTAGCCTCCCAGCTATTAATATCATTCTTATTTTAATCCTTTGGAATAAAAAAGTCCCTAAAATATTTTAGATATTTTCCTGCTTTCTTAAGCAAATAAACTGATCTTAATTTAATTACTTAATGGTGATTCTGGGCCACATTTACTCACTCAACACTGAATAGTCAACAGATATTTATTTTATAGTATGTTCATTCTAGGCCAAGTTATGCCAGCTGTTAGAGATTTTAAAAAAATCCAGTAAAGTGGGTAGGGCTGCTTGCAGAAAACTGAATAGTCTCAACTGACGTATTCATTTTTGAATTCTTTTCTCACTTTTTTCTAGGTTTTATTTTTTTGAGCCTTGGCTGTCAGCCTTTTCTTATGGTCGATCAGCCTTCATACAGTCAATAAAGTACTCATTTCTATTACGTTGGAGTTTTGTCTAAGGCAGTATTTCCCAGAATGTGCTGTAAAGAACAGTATCTCCATTCTCAAAGAAGACATCCAGGCTAAAATAAACTTTTGACATTGTGCTAACCTTCTTGGAGATTGTGTGCATTAGTAGCATATTAAAGGTTTTACTAAGAATGGTAATAAATAACCTTTTTAATTTTGTTTAACCTAGAATTTCTCAAACTTATTTTACTACCTAACTCTGCTTTCTTCACATTAACAAGCAAAACCAAAAAATACTAGGGTTTCATTGAAAATTCTTGTGAAATGCAATGGGCTTTAAATATCAGATAATAATATTTTAGAATGATCATTTACTTATTCACGCAACAAAATACAATAGTAAACAGTTGATGTGTGTTAGCATGGGTGGTACAGTAATGAGCGAGACAGAAAGTTCCCTGCTTCTGTAAACCTTGCACTCTTGAGGCAGAAAGACAAAAAACAAGCCTTAGAGAGAGAGAAAAAAAAAGACAAACATGCTGAATAAAGAAAAGGGAGTAACATGATACTGTGATGGTGGCCTATTAAATGGTCAGGACAAGCTACAGTGAGAAGGTAAAACATGAGGTGAAACCCTAATGACTAGAAAGGGCCAACCAGAAGATATGGGGCAGCTTTCTGAACAGGAGCTGAACAAGCACGGCCAGCATGAAGGAATAAGTATACAGGATGAGATTAGAGATAGGTCAAGGTAGGGCAAGGTCAAGATCATGTGGCTCCTCATAAGCTTTCCAGAGGGTGTGGAATAAGGCCTGGGAGGTTCTGGGCAGGGAGCAACATGATGTGATTTACATTTTAAAAAGTTGTCTCTGGAGAAGATGGTTTGTGGAGGGGCAAGAGCAGGCAGAAGAGGAGAGGAAGCACTTGGGGAAGAGCTAACAAGACTTCAGTGCTGGAAGAGACAGTAAGAAATCAACGCCTAGACTTCTGGCCTGAGTGGATATTTGGGGCGTTTGCTGAGACGAAGGAGGCTGGAAGAAGGACAGATCTGGGGGAGGATAAAAAAGGCAAAGAAGAGTCCCATGAATTAAGTGCAAAAAAATTTTAAATATCTGAAGTTGGCTGTTTTTTTTTTTTTTTTAACTGTTGAGGGACATAGTTCCTCCTCTCCCCCAATTCTGCACAGAGTTCTGAATAAGGACAGCTGCCAGGGTTGTTTTGTAGGTACTTTCAAAACTTTCAAATCCTCTAATGACAGTACATTCTTATAGACGGCCTTCATCAAACTTTTTAAAGATGTTTTTAGAATAGCCCAATGGAAGGGCCAGTAACAGATAATCTATTTTTTAAATCCTCTCTTCATAGCAAATAAGTACTGTAAAAGCCTAAGTAAGATTACACAACATAACCAAAATTGGCAATATTTTTGTTATAGTACTATACCTTATTTGAACATTTTAGGAATGAAGACTTTACTAAAAGCAATCATAAACACAATTAAAAATGGTATAATAATGGGATTTAAAAAAAAATTGCAACAGTGACAGAATAGTAAAGTAAGAGAATTCAGAGGTACCATGGTATAGAGCATAGGTTTCTCTAGTTGGCTTCACCAGAGTTCAAACCTAGGTCCTGTCTATCTCTTATGAGAACTAAAACATACAGCAAGTTCTTTTGGGTCCTCGAGCTGTGTGGAGGGAGTCAGAGTTAATGCAGGTAACCTAGCAGAGGACTAAGCAGATGTCAGGGGCCCAATAAATTATTTATATTGTGACCAGAAACCCTGAAACTTGTCATTAGAAAAATAATCTGATTAAAACATCTGCGTTAAGATTCCTGCAATAATATCTACCCGATAATTTATGCAATCAAAGGTTTGTCTGCAAACTATTAGAATCATTGATACCAGCGGAACATGCTTATGGGGATGTGAAGCACATAGGGATAATTTTCTCGGAATGCGCTGACCTAGCAAATATAAGACATCCCTGTAGGCTTCTGGACCAAATTCCAACTTCCAAAGGAAAATGTAGGTACAACCCTAGAGGTGACTTGGGACGAAGGAGATCAAGCCCAGTACTAATGAGTGTACGATAATGGTCCTTTCACTCAGCAAATATTTGATTAGTACCAACTATGTGTTAGCCACTGTTTCAGATACTTCAGTCAGCAAGTCATGTGCTCTGAATGAGCTTGCATATATTAGTGTGTGGGAGACTACAAGGTAAACAAGCAAGTGCAAGGTAAACAAGCAAGTACAAGCCACCCTGCTTCCTTTTCGCGTGCCTTCCTGTGCTGTAGGGGCCAGGTGATTAAAAACTCCAGATCCCAGAGGCCCTTGCAGCTATGGTTTCAGATGTGATGTAATTTCTTCTAATCAGGTGAACCCCTGCTACCTCCCATAAATTCAACAGCTGTCAATCTAATTGTTATTTCCTGGTAGGCAACCTTCCTCTTCACTCTGGCTGTGTTGAGGTCTATTTGTTTCTGTGATTTCTCTAGGAAATATCTGGATGTTTCTTTGTGAAATTTTTCCTACTTTCGAGTCAACTGAAATCTTAGAGTATTTCCTCTTTCCTACTCTATTCTCTTCTTCTGGAATTCACATTAGATTCATGATGCCATTTTGCTGGAAAAGGAAATCTTGCCATATTTTAAGTATACATTGTTATCCACCAAATACAGCATAGGCTAGATAATCATCATTAATTCTATAGTAGTCATTTTTATTTGAAATTTTGCTTTTAAATAATTTTTTAAATTAAATGTGATTGTTCTTACATCTTGAGACTAAATTACTGACTCTAAGATACTGGAAAAACCAATTTGATTTATCTAATTGCCTATAAAGTAAGATGTATCTATGTTTCTTCGAATGAAGAACTCAGACCTGAGAACATAGTTTTAAAAATCATTTAACTCACTTTTGTTCACACTTCAGTGAAAATGGTTGTTAACCCCTTTGACATTTACTCATCTAGGATACCTATATATATATATCTTTAAGATGGGAGAACAAAAATTTTTGCTTCTGAGAACAAAAACGACAGGAAAAAAAATAAAATAATTCAAACTTTAACAACTCTGTGCTACTTGACCTTCCAAATGTGAACCTAGCACATTGTGAGACAGCAAGTCAGTCACGTGTTAGATAGAATGGGATCATCAAACACACAATTCTTTGATAGTGTGAAGTATGTCCAACTTGGAAAGCTCCTCTAAAGACACGTAGTTCAACCTTCTACCCAGAGAGGAATCCTACAACTCATCATAATGAAGAGTCCTCCTCTCCTGGGTTTCTTCCACAGTTGGGCGAGTCTGTTCCACTTTGGGTGAATGCAGTTTTAAAGCTTGGAGTTAATATTGAGCTCATGATCATTAGCTTGCGTAGACCTAATACCATTCTTCAAAAGCTCTTTCTAAACTCTTTAAAATTGATTTCACTGTGGACACAGCAAATAAAAATAAAATGTAGTTCAGGGATTTTATTATAGAAGTTGCAACAAACAGAAGAGCAGTCAATATCCTTAACATTTACATATCAAAAAACAACAACCCTCTAGGTCTTACAAATAGTGATCAACAGCTAAATGTGAACAATTACAGCTTGGGCTGTTACTTTCCACTAACAGCTAGGGTAGCAAGTGAGTGAGTTAGAACATATGAACTTCCATTTGGGGCACTAAGAAAATACACTAACCAGACTCCTTTAATACAGGGTGGGGCAAGAGTAGGTTTATAGTTGTTTGTATGAAAAATAATACAATAGTTAATAAATAATAATATAAGAATAAACTGTGTTTTGCATACCCACAACTGTAAACCTATTTACATGCTTAATTCTCAAACAGATTCTTCTTGCTTTCAGTACTTCCCCTCAGTATGATCCATCCATCA
Organism: Mormoops blainvillei; assembly: GCA_004026545.1. NCBI lineage: Eukaryota > Metazoa > Chordata > Mammalia > Chiroptera > Mormoopidae > Mormoops > Mormoops blainvillei. The sequence continues at coordinate 42,958 of PVJD01007013.1, read as the reverse complement.
CACCGCCACTAGATTTATCTTCCTAAAATAATTTCGGTATTATTTTCCTTGTAGTGTTTTCCTTATAATAAAATGCAAGTGTTCTTCAGGACTTAAAATGGAATGGACAAATGGCTTAGCCAGGTATTTAAGGCTCTCTGCAGCATGGCCCCAGTATACATTTCTAACACCTGCCTCTGTTCCTATCTTCAGGTTTCTGTTCCAGGTAGGTTCACTCATCCAGAGCACTCACTACTCACCCACTCCCACAAATACACAAGAAAGCTAAATCCACAAGTGTGTTCCATCCTGTCCTGCCTCATCTAGCCCTTGGAATGTTACCTATTTCCTCATAAGTAACCTATATGAATTCTCAATGTTCAAGATCCAGACTAAGTAGCACTTTTGGGGGATGCTTCTAAATCACTGTGGTCCTTACCGCTGAACATACTCTGAACACCTACAGGACCACAATACAGTGAATCACTCTGCTATTCATTAACACACAACAGGCTTACTTATACAGCAGCCATATTTCAGTGTGTATGTCAATAAGCTTCTATCTATCTATCTATCTATCTATCTATCTATCTATCTATCTATCTATCCATCCATCCATCAAATTACCTATGTGTTTGAATAAACACACACATATATAAAAGCCTCATTTCATCTACAAAAACCTTTGGAGCAGATATATATCCTACAATAGCCAGACTAAAAAAAATAAATAAAAAAATCCCTCATGAAAGCCTAAATACTCGATTATAGTTATCTGAAGCCAAAAGACACAAAACAACAACAACAACAAAAAACCCTCCTAATGATTTATTTCCCACATGAAAATAGTACCTGGTCTAGAAAATGGTCAAGTATCAAACACAAAGAATAAAAGACCAGACTAAAAATCTCATTCAAAAGCAATGAAGTCAATAAAAGACCTAAATCCAGGTCATGTCTATCAACAAAAAATTTTTATTCACCACAAGATAAAGCCTTGACAAAAGTAACACAGGACTGTTTTGTTCTGGGTCACTCGATCTTTCCTGTGCCTTGTTACCTCATCTGGAAAATGAAGGCGGTGAATCGGTTGATCTCACAAATCCCTTTCACCTCTAAGGACTTTTGGAATGAGAAACAAAAAAACTTTTATTAAGCATACGAAAGTCTGATTTCTCTGCAAAGCAACTGACAGCGAGTGGAAAATGGAAAGGCATCAATCACTTCCGCAGCGACTCATTTTCAACTCTTAGAACAACAACACTGCTGGGGAATTTCTTTTCCCTTCTGTAAAGCCAGTGGCAGACCCATGGCTCAGACCTCATCATGGGCTGGAACTAGGTTCAAGGTCGTTTCATCCCCTCCTCTGTTTCTCAGCTGGATTGTCATTTTAAATCTGTGCCCCGATGAAAGGGTTTATTTTTGGTTCTCGTTCCTACTTGCCCCAAGAAGAGACACCTAGTAACTTGATATTGATATTTGACACTTTTGTTAATAATCATAACCTAAATCATTTGGAGGGGTCTTTGGGGCCATCCAGTAAGCAGTGCACCAATTTTTAGACAAAGTGGAATGAAGATTTATCTACATGGGGCCCTTACAACTCTAATAAAAGTTTCTTTTCATGTCTGCCTTCAGATACATTCTTTCAAAGTAATCATAATTAAGTGGTCAGTGAGAGTGTAAATAAAAATATGCTATCATGGAGTGCTAGGTAACGGAGCTCAAACTAAAGTAAACAAACTCAGTGGGCCATCACATATGCAAGCTACTGAGGTCCCATAAATCACCATGACTGGGTATCAGGATTTCAAAGGCACCCTCTGTGAGCTCTGTCGTCCAGGCGTGTTGATTCAAGCTCCAGTTGCACTGGGTTACTTATATGGCAGCATATAAAGTTCACCTTTAAGTTTATAAATAGTTCTAATCCCCATCCCTACTAAAGCTAGGCCACAGTACCTACTGTGTGTGTGCACTACACTATGCACTTGACATAGTTTTCATTTAATTCTCATAAGAATCATGTGAGATAGATTTTGTGAGTCCTGATTTACAGAGGAAACAGAAGCTCAGAGAGATTGAAGCAATTTAATTATCCAAGGCTGTAACTCTAGTGTGGGGTGGACTTATCTCCAGAAGATAAATTGTCAAGCTCATTGGAATTTAGAAGATTTAACACAGAATCAACATAAAGGTTCACATTTGTCATCTGCTATTCTGTTCCACTTTTCTCTTTTGGCATCTAATGATTACTCATGAAATACTACAGTGAATCAACTTATGTTTACTTTGACACAGTCTCTCTTCACCCTGTTCCAGCTCGTACCTTGCTGCCCAGATGATCTCACTCCCAGAAAACAGGTTCCTTAGGGGATAGCCCAGCATTTGAATGTGACACACCACCTGCGCTGCTATGGGGCCATGACTCAAGGGAGCAATAGGTGAAGGAGGTGACACCAGTTATTGGTGCTCGAAAAGACTCAAGCCTCAGAAAAACACTGTGTATACATCTCCCCTCTCCAGCCATATCTCCTCAACCCCCTTATCTCCACAGCTGACTTTCTTTCCCTAAACAGTCACATCCTCACACTGAAAAGGGGATTTAATTTTTTCTTCAGGGCTGTCCCAAAGGCTCAATCCAACCAGACTTCACCGCATGAGCCGTGAGATATAAACGGGGCAGGAACGCGAACTGGTCGGTTTGCCTCCCGTCAAGGACAGCCCTGGTCCTAGGCCGGCCCCATCAGATATTCCTCCTCCCACCCTTCCTCGTCCTCGTCTCACTGTTTAATACAGCTTTCTTTCTACCTCTCTTTCTTTCAATCTTCATTTCTCGCTCTAGCCACTCGTCCATCTTCCCTCCCCATTCTACCCCCTCCTCCCAGAAAATAGCCAACCCCATAGTAATAGGCCATTAAAAAATTCTGACACCTGCTTAAACCTTCTCTGAGTTAATCCTATCAGCTGTATCCCTTCCCAGTACTGATCATGCTCTATCCCATTGATTCCACTCACCCGCCCTTCCAAATCTCTTCGGCTTGGAATCTCAGGTCTGTTTTAGTGAATGGTCTTCTCATACCACTGACCTCTATTATCCTTGAGTTTGTACCTGTGCTTTGTTAACTACCTGTTGACTCCAACATGACATGCTGTCTCACCATCATACTCTTCCTGGGAGCTAGGTCCTTTCTGCCCCCATCCCAATACGACACAGAGAACAAGGCAGGCAAAATAAGCCACACTATAGGATTCCCCTCTAGGGTTTATATTTTGCTGAAACTGCTCTTGCAATTTTGGAACCTAGTGCTCACTAAATAAATTTAAAAATTATTACGACATATTTTGAAAATGCAGACTGAGAACAAATACTTGTTTTTCCATGTCCCCATCCTCTCCCCAGATGCTACAGTCAGAAAAATAATTATCTTTGCATGTATTAGGAAGCATATGTGGTGGTGGTGGGGGCCAGGGTAGGGCAATGGGGGGGGAAATTTGGACAACTGTAATTGAACAACACAAAACAAAATAAAAAAAATAAATAAAAAAGTAAAAAAATATAAAAAAGAAGCATAAGGCTCTTGAACAAGTTTAAAAGAGCACCAGTTAGTCATCTTTAAAAATGAGACGAATCTTTGTGGCATGTATACTGTTTCTGGGACCAAGTTAGAAATTGAGGGTTTGAGGTATGAGAAAATACCAGGATTATATCTTCCATTAGAAAGTAAGGTGCATGTTGGTGTTTTCCAGACCAGTTGTCAAAGACTGCTCCTCTGTATCACATGGATGATATTAACATGTTTGAAAATCAGGCTAGGTCAAAAAGGAAAACGGACTCATGGACATGGACAACAGTGTGGTGATTGCTCGGGGGGAAGGGGGTATAAGGGGACTAAATGGTAATGGGATAAAATACAATAAAAATTAAATTAAAAAAAAGAAACTAAGGCTAGGTCAACAAGTAATTTTTTCACTGATTTCTGTTTTTCAGAGGATAAATTCCTCTCATACGGAGACTGATTATTCAGTCTGTAATGATTCATTTTTGTCTTTTTTGTCTCTTCTATGTACCCTTTTGTCACTTTATTGCTCATTTCCACTATATAGAAAAATTAAGCTTTAGACCCAACCAGTATCTTCCTATAAACTAATCTTTCCTGATGTACATTAAAGAAATAATTATGCTTCAAGTGAAACATTCTTATGGCTAAGATATCATACCAAAATATAAGATTAAGAAAACAACAACGATAAAATTCAGAAAAATAAAAATTTATGCCAAAGATTTTAAGTAGCTTCATTCTCATTAGAGCATATTGTAAAAACCGACTTGAAATATTTAAAATAAAAAAATACAAGAGGATAACTGCATACTAAAAGAAGAGAAAGGGAAAGTCAGCAAATAACCACTTAACACCTAAATCTATAAAAGACTTTCTTTCAGCAAGCCTCTTTTTAAAAAAATCCACAAAAGATTCAAAACTTTAGTTCTCCTAAATCTATCTTAATTTCTGTGTACTCTTTTAATAGAATTATAGCTTTTCTCATCCTTTGCAGTCTTTAACCTCTGTTGTGAAATAAAGCTTCCTTGTAAATAATAAAATGATGCCTATATATATTTAAAGTACCCATGAAAGCATTCTATCTCTTTATTAAAAACTGTTAAAACCTTTCCCAATTTGAAAATTACCCTCTTACTAAATTCTTGTGACAAGAGCATTATTATTAAAGCTGTAGTTCATTATTTTTCTGAAGCTTGAAAAAAATCCTAGGAAATATAAAATTGAAGCTTTCTTGGTCAAAGAATACACTCCTTTTCTAAAACTTGATGTAAAGGCGTAAGCGACAGAAGGTAATCTTACTAAAAACGCTGTCTTCTTTGTAATTTGTATAATTCAGTATGACATATAATTCTTTAAATAGACACTGATAATTTTATTTTTGTATAATTTTTGAAAAATAATTTCCCACTGTAGTAAGATATCTGTTATTTCTCCCTAATGCATCTGGATTGTAATGATCAGGCAGAATTAAAGGACAGCAACAGAAGGAAAACACTTGGATATATCCTCTCAAAATATTTTGGAGAGTATTATTTAAGATACCTTTATTGATCTTTAAGTCTGAAACAAAAACAAAGCAATCAAAACACTGCTGTGCCAACAATGGGAAGCAGCTGTACATCGGCCAGGCATTTTCTGAAATGAAGATGACAGATACCAGCCAGCACCTTACTCCACGACAGCAACCTTATCTTTGCCTGGTTGCTATGGACACTTCCCTGTCCGGCCAGTGCTTTCTACTCTCCAGGCCTGTTTATGACAGACTGAGGTGTTTCCTATTATGGTGCCTGTGTCTGCACAGCACGCTCCTTTCCAGTAATAAAAGCCAGAGGCTGCAGACCAGAGACGCTGACGGGAACCCAAGCGTGCCTTGGGTAAAGCTACACAGGATGCTCCCTGACAGACAAAGGCCAACCAACACATCTTTTCTTCCCAGGGTAGCAAGGAAATATTCAGATATGTTATTTTTAGGTGAAACAAACCTATAATAAGAATGTTATTGCTAAAGTAGCTACAAGGGAGAGAGGGCCGTTTAAGGTCATCAATATAGCCTGTATGGCTTTTGTCTGTATACTATAAACTTCTAAGTGAGATTAAACTAATCCGAGCATAAACTATGCTAAAATTTCTGAGAGATGAGTGTCTGTAAGCGGAACTGAGATTCTCTTTGTTTCTTTTTTTAAAAGATTTTATTTATTTACTCTTAGAGAGAGGGGGAGGATGGGAGAAAGAGAGAGAGAAAAACATCAGTGTGTGAGAGGTACACCTAGTGGCTGCCTCTCACACACCCCCAGGTGGGGACCTGGCCCTCAACCCAGGCATGTGCCCTGACTGGGAATAGAACTGGCAACCTTTCAGTTCGCAGGTCAGTGCTCAATCCACTGAGCCACACCAGCCAGGGCAGAACAAAGATTCTTAAATGGAAAAAAAATCAGGATTCTCATCAGTGAGAGAAAAAACACTTTTCTTGCAAGATGTCAACTACAACACACAGACTCCAAGGTGAGAATAGCATTTACATTGACAAACATCATGCATGTGGTACTAGTTATGTGACCGGCTGCCAAATGATATATTGATATTCACTGGTTTTGGGTTATAAGGCCTGTAGAGGCTTCATCAATCCTTCCAGTGTACGGCAGAAAATTCAGTTTATGTACTTGAACAGTAATTGAATCCATTTGCTTATCAGAAACATGGCCTGTCTTCTATTTACACAAAGAGAAAAAGGTGTATCTCCTACCCACGATTTATGAATATGAGTTGAGATAAAGGCTATACAGATGACCCCAAATGATGCAGAGATACTCTAGGAAGTGAACTACATAAAAGGTCAGATGTCAAACCACACAAGTGCGCCTGGACCAGTTTTAGGCCTTATTTTTCCAACTCAGACTAGATGAGTTACACAGATGGTTGTTTCTGCCCCTTCAGTGCTGCCACATACGGCCTGGGGTCTGAGATGAATAACGGATTAAAGCAAGTGATGCTTTGAAATATTGATCACGCTAAATAGGACCAAAACTACCAAAAAAGTAGGCAGGAAGAGATTACATTTTCATTTTATTAACTTATATTACTTCCACTCAAATGACAGTAGAAAAATTAGGATAATTTTCTTCAATTCTTTGACCCAATGTTTAGTAATTCCCTTGCAAAAGGCCTGACTGTTTGTTTATTTTTTTAAAATAAACTATCAACCACAAAGAAAGAACTTTGATCTTCTAAGCCCTCTCAAGTATAATTAACCTTACTTCTAAGATTGATCAGTAACGATTCCTACGGCACTGAGAGGAGAAGCATTTAGAGCTGCCTTTCAGGGACCGCCACAATCCCGTTCACACACTTCCTCCAGTATTTACTGAGCACCTACCCAACAAGGTCTTCTGTCTGACGTTAGTGAGGCTGGGCAAGTAAGACTAACGACCTAGTGTGCAATGTAATAAGAGTAAAACAGAGAAATAAATAATGCACTAAGAGTTAAGAGACCTACAAATAAAGTCCTGCAACAGGTCAAAGGTCAAAGACATTATACCCACTTAGGGGACCCTGGGGTGGAAGACAGGGGAGAACAACAGAAAAGGCTTTGTAGAAGAGGTAGCATTCCAGAGAGGCCTTCGGATGGGTAAAATTTGTTTTAGGAAAGTTTTAGAGTTACAGAAAAATTGGGAAGGTAAGTACAGAGTTTCCACATGGCCCACACCCCACTTTACCTATTAACATCTTACTGTGAGCATGGCATATCTGCCACAATTGTTGAACCAAACTGATACACTGTTATTAACTAACAGCTACACTTCATTCAGATTTCCTTAGTTTTCCCCAATGTTCCGTTTATGTTCCGGGAGCCCTCCCAGGGTAGCACATTACATTTAGTTATCTCCTTGGCCATGATGGCGTCTCAGATTTTCTTTCTTTCTGACCTTGACAGTTTTGAGGAGTACTGGTCAGGTATTTTGCAGAATGTCCCTCAACTAGGAATTTTTCTGATGCTTTTCTTATGATTAGAGTGGGGTTACGTGTTTTTAGTAGGAAGACCACAGATGTGAAGTACCATTTTCATCCAATCATATCAAGGGTACACATTAACACATGACTTATCGCTGTTGATGTTAACTTTGATTACCTGGCCGAGTTAGTATGCGCCTGTTAGTATGACTCTATTTCCTCTTTCCATATTGACTTCCTTTCCATTTTTGGAAGGAAGTCAATATGCACAGCACACACTTAAGAAGTGAGTAGTTTTATGCTCTCCTTCTTTGAGGGTTGAGTATCTCCATATATTATTTGGGATTCTTTAGCATAAGAGATTTGTCTATTCTCCTTGTTTAATTACTTATTCAATAAAGTATTTATATCAATATGTGCTCCTGGATTTATTTTCGAAAATATTTTGGGTTATAATCCAATACTCTTTTATTTCCTTGATCACCTATTTCAAACTCTGCTAACTGGGAGCTCTTTCACAAGTCTGCTCTAGTGTCCCTTTGATGTGTTCCCATCCACATGCAGTTTCATTTGAACACTTCCTTACCTTCAGGCACCACGACATGCTCCAGTCTCATTTCCTGTCCCAGTTCTAGAATCAACTATTTCTTTAAGAACTCCCGAGACCTCTGATTGGAGAATAGTATTAGAAATGAGCTCAGGGTGCTAGGTGTGTTCGTTGCTACTGAGGTGTCACTGCTTCAGGACCTCTCAGCTGACAGAGCAGGGGCACATTTGTACATATACTAGATAGTTAAGGTGTTGAGAGGTGCAATGACATGCCATGTCCCTTAACGTACTTTTTTTAGCACTAAATATTAATAAGAGAATGTGTGCCTGGGTTACTTTCAGTCTCATTCAGAAGAATAACAGGGATCCATTACATTTATGAAAATAACTGGCTAAACTATCCTCTCCTGCTTTATGAATTCCTCCTAGAAACAGCTCAGAGAGTTTTAGATACTCTGGTAAAACTTCAGGCCAGACTGATGGGCTGTTCTGTAAAATTACACAAAGAAACAAAAGGTAAACTCCTTGAAAAGTCATTGATGGGAGGAAAAGTGAAAAATTCCAACAGTCCTCTTCGGTTAGTAGTGTCATCTTAGACCGCCACTTGCTCTTAAAAAGCTCATTGGAAGTGCAAGTATTAGGATGACAAAGAAGCACCTTCTCTAGCTTTCACCCCACAAAGTAAGAAAAGAAAGATGGTATTCCTTTATACACAGAAATAATGATTTGGCATTACTGAGTAACCACTATGTTTCTGACTATCTACACAATTTCCATCTTTTAATTCACTAAATTGTCACAGCAACTATTTAACAGATGAGGAAACTGAAGCACAGAAGGTAAGTTGTCCCACTTACATCTAATAAAAGGCAGAGAGTGAACCCAACCCAGGTAGTCTGGCTGTAGGAAGGTATTCTAAAACCATAGACTGTTCTGCCTAAGGAACGCATGTCTACTGAACGAAATATTTCTGATGATAAAATTTGCCATTTTTTTCCTCTCGTGGGGAAATCCCATTCATGGCACAAAAGGAAAACCATAGGTTGTTTAAAACAAATGTTTCTAATTAAAAATGACACAAAGTTGCTCTTGCTGCAAATTTACAATAGTATATCCAAATGTATGACCAGTGTCTGTGAGTGGTAGGCAAAATGCTTTAAGGTGGGATACACGAGCGTTTTCTCATTTTGTTATATATTCAATTTTAATGAATAATAGAAAAAAGATATAACTAGGACTTCAAATCCATGATTTTATGCATATTCTTGCTTAAGATAAGGCTTTCGGGTGGGTATTTACTATTAAAAAAAACAAATGCTTTAAATAAAAACATTCGACACGTAGTAATTATGAATGGACAAAGTTTGAGCAACACCAATTTAGACCACTATCTATTACAGAATAGAAGGGTCATGTTTTTCTTCTAAGAAATATTATTTTCTCACATTGCAAGGAGTATATGGCACATGGTTTTCTTAATCTCTTTTAAAAAATATATTCTAGACATTGATTAACTTACATGCAATTTATTGAGCACCCAGTATGTGCGAAGGTGCCAAACTGAGCTTTGCATACATTATTCTAATGTTCTCAACAACCTTTCAATGTTATTCTCCCCTTTTATTATCCCCACTTATAAATGAAGAATTGAGATTCAGAGAAGTGAGGCATGTTGTCCAAAATATTAGGTAGGAAGCAGCAGAGCTGGAATATGAAACCAAGTTCACGTGACCAAAAACACCTCTGTTCTTTCCACTCTACGAAACTGCCATCAGCATCACAGCAGTACACACTGGGCCAGGGAGTAAGAATCATTCATCCTCTTCAAAGTACACAAAGTATTGCAAAACAGTAACAACAGGCCCAGAGTACTAAACAAAAATAAAGAAAAATACTTCATTACAGATAAAGCATTCTCTCTTAAGTATTAAGAGTGATTAACCTATTATCATCCAGTTTAGCTAATTTCTTAATGAGCAGAGAAGAACTGTTTGTTGTTTCATCGATATCAAGGATCACTCCCCAACCCTGTTAGAATGAATAAAAGAAAATACCATCTTGAAATGTCTTTTAAAACTAGTGTGAATATTACAATAAAATGCTACATATCTCTTTCTTTCCTAGAAAGAGCACAGACTAACAGAGCCAATTACACTGTCACAACAAGGAGCCCGGCAGAGCAACACCACCCTGGCTGGCCGTGCCACACAAAACAAGTCCCAGCTATTTGCACTTTTACAGTTATTCTCTTTCTGAAAAAGAGAAAATCAGATTCTACATAGTTTATGGATTAACTGAAAATCGTAACATTTACAGCATTTCACATCTGCCAGATACATGTATCTTGATAGTTACAATTTATGTGACTATCAGAAATCTTCTGAAATTGAATAAACACCTTATCTATCATCCTTGCTATCTGGCAAAGAAAGTTTGTTTAATCTCTCCATACAGGGGAGAAAAGTACTACTTTATCTTGGCTAAGTCTTTTGTTTTGAAATTTCAAAAAAAAAAAAAAAGGGACATAGTTCACAACACTTTGAAAAGGAAGTTACCTCTAGTCTATCTTGCAGTGAAATAAAAAAGTAATAAATGGAGAGCAATTTCCTTAGTAATGACTAATTTTTTGAATCAAAATATTAGAAGTTTTTGATCATTAAATGTTAGGGATATTTAAGTTTACTGCTACTAAATATTGATTGATACAGGAAGTGAGTTGAAGTAAACAGAGACAACTTAGGATTTGTTTTATTCCATAGTGTTTTATTAAAGTCAAGGGCGTTACTATTCAATGAAACATAAAATTTCTGTTATAAGTGGTTCCCTCTTTCTATTATTACTTAAAATAAAACAAAGTATTTTTTCTACATTAATCATAAAAACAAGCATTCCCAATCTTTCATAATAACTATGGCACACGTGTAAACTACAGAAATCTTTGCCAAATCTACTTTTATAAGTAAATGAAAATGCAGATAGCAAATTCAAAACATCAATAAGTTGAGTTTCTACAGTTAAAGGAAATACCTTCTTTTAAAATTTGACGTTTTTCTTTAGGCATCTTAATTAATTCTTAACAATTCTCTTATGACTATGTCAATGAATTTCAATATTTTAATGTAGAAAGGACCATTATTTGCTATTTGTTCTTCAGCTCCCTTCTTAGCAAAAATTAAACATTTGTTTCTGTTCTGTTATACTCATGTAATGGTGAAATATCTTAAGATTTAGTTACTTCTATGAACATCCTATATTCATTCCACCACCTCTCTTTTCCAGAAGAAAATGTATCAGCAGTCACAGAAAGCTCTAATATATACATGCTATGTATGCACTGACTATTCAAAAGCAGCAGGGGGAGCAGACAATGAAAGCACTAAGAAAAAGCTCCCCAGAAAAGCTACTTAGTTTACAGGCAACAGGAACATGATAGAGATATTTCTTAAAAAACAAACAGACAAAATAAATTCCATAAAGAAGTAATGACCAGATTTGCAAAGTTGGCCTACATACAATGCATTCGGAATGAACTAAAGAAAAACTTTAAACTGTTTTAGAAGGATGCTTGAACCCTAACTTCAAGACAGACTTTTAGCTTTTAGTAGTTTCCAGCAATGATAAGACAAGGAACTGCCCCAAAATTAGGAGGAAAAAAATTTTTTTTAGAGTGTAAATTTTGAGGGGAAATAAAAATGACTTTGTTGCCTCCTTCAAATATTACTGCACTTACACAAGTAGATAAAGTTGTAGGGTTCTGTAACATAATCCTTGAAAACCCTGAGGCTTAGACTCCTGGCCTGCCCTCCTTGAATCCTCAATTGACTTTCCATAAGAGAAGGTAACCAAAAACACCGTGAAACTTTGTACAGCTTTGCAAAATCTGTACAAAAGGATGGAAATGTGTCTGCCAATCCCAAATTATGTTTTTCATATCCTAAAAATTAATAGGAACTATGTTTTCAGTTTTAGAGGAAAAAAAGAGCATTTGGCTCTTTTGTCTGGAATTCTATATATAACTGGAACTTAAGAAAATACTTAACTTCTAATCAGAACTTGAAAATGTTTATATTATACCAAAATAGTGTAAATATACTTTGAGCATTTTTATAATATAGAAATATACATTGGATAGTTAGTTAATAATTACATTATGAAAACCCATGAAACTTAAAATGTCAAGCATAAATTACAACTGAATGATTAAGAAAATCCCATATTTTAGCCAAGTAAGCAACCAGTGAAGTTTGACCTAACCCTCAAATAATAATACCAACAACAGGTATAGTGCTTACTATAGTCAGGCACTATTTATTAGCCAGCTCTTTTATTCTTTCAAACTCCTGCACTGACCTTTCAAAATAGATACTGTGTCCATCTTATGCTAAGGAAATTGAAAGTAAAAAAGTTTCTAATTTCTCTAATGCAGCCCAGCTAGCAAGGAACAAAATCATGATGCAGCTTCCAGGGCTGTCTGTCCCCAAAGCTTTGAGACCTCCTCCAAATCTCCCGCAACTGTAGCAATGAGGTTCCAAAGGAAATCTGTACAAATCTCAGGCAGATTAATGTGTTTCTGAGGGTAAATGCTGTAGATTTAACTACTCAAATTAAATGTCATCTGGAGCCTCTTACCCTACTTGGTACAAGCATCCTATATGTATTACTGCCAACTCTGGCCTTGGACAAGAATTCAGCAACTTTCCTATCTCAATACCATCAATAAGCATTTTGCACTTTACAACACTAATCAGGAAATATAGTTAGCTGCTTCTAAAGCATCATTTAAAAACTGCTAATAATTTCGATTCTTTTCATCAAGAATTTTAAAAACATTAAGAAAAATCTGTTAACTCAATTTGCTAACTGGGTTTGAAGAATCAATTTCCTTCTTGATACCCAAGTCCATCTTCATAATAATCTCCACAGAGATACAGCAATTATTTGTATAGTCCTCTGTACAATCGCTTACCAATCCCGATCCTTACTAGTACTTTTATTGTTATTTTAATCTATTAGAGTGAATTTTTTAAAAAAGTCAAGAGAGAAGAAAACAGAGAAAGATGTCATGACTTTTTGTTTTCTTCTCTTCCTTTTTATTGAATTTATTGGGGTCATGACTTTTCAAAGGCAAAGAGAAAATAGCCTAAAAACATTGATTGGTTCAAACAAGTACATGTTAAAAGGATGGATGGTAATAATACACAATAACCCAAAGCTATGTTTCAGACTTACTCATTCATGCTCAAGAGATATCATACAACCTAGTGGACGTGTGATACAAGCTGTCACAATTCCAGTTCAGACTTAGGTTCACTCACCGGGACCTTCACATCAGCTGCTCCCACTCAGCTTACAGCTCATGTAGATGTGATGTGACTTATTTGTGCTCTTGTTATCAAGCAGAAGGGTCACTTTACAACCTTTACCAAGAACTTTTTTCTTTCCTTTTATGCTAATCTATTTTCATCTATAAAAAGTCACATGAGCTTAGCATTCATTTAGAAATGAATGGGTTAAAAAATGAACGGCTTAGGCACTAAAAGTTTAAGCAACAGCTTCATCTGGGTTAAAATTTTTTAATGTTAAAAATAAGTGTCCTGCCAGTAATCATTCAACTGTAAGTCATATATACTGCTACAATGACTGTATTTTGGAAAAGTCTTTTCTCACTTAATCTAGATTGCACTTCAATCAAATACACTCACCTCCTATACTAAACCTGTAAATTAACATAAAGTCTAATTTAGGGTCCTTTGGAGTGAAGATTAAGAAAAGCAAAACAAAACCCTGTCTCGTGTGGTGACTTTAAAAGAAATGCATCATTCTGAGCAATTATTGTGACCTAAAGTTTTATTTTTTATCTTAAAATGTCAATAAATTAATTACTTGACAGTTGCCATATATTGTATTATTATTAGATTTCATGTTAATTTTTAAATTAAAAGACAGGTCTCGTCATTAAGAGTATGGAGTTTTGGGGAGAGTAATTGTAGCTGCTCAGGTTCATTTTGCCAAAACAGTGCACTCAAATCATCTTGAAAACATAAGCAGATACTTGCACATCTCTTTAGGTGCCTTCGGGTTCTGCTCTTTCTTTTACTACACAGAATTAACCAGAGAAGAGAACTAAGAACTCAGGCCGACTGCAGAATGGTCCCATTCAGCAGGTAGGGCAATGGAGATACTCAGCTTGTCGACTGCTATTACAAATCAAATTATGAAGAGATGATTTATTTTATAAATTTAACAAACGAACTAAGAATTTGTTAGTCAGATGAGAACAATGGGACCTAATATCACATCAGGGAGTAGGAGAGCAATAACCGCTCATTTTGATGAGGAGCCAAACCGGATTTAGAAACGTGGTCCAAACGACAGAATAAAATTCTGATCTGATCACTAGTGTTCGTATGAGCAGGTCTGAGTTTATGGGTAGGTTAGTGCCTGCACACAGTGACTGGAGAGTCCCTTTTATTTTATTTGGAGGTAACATTTCACTTAAAAACAATGCTGTCAACAGATAACTGGCTGACATGCTATGGAATTTTTAAAAACTGCATGAGAAAAAAACAAGTGGGATAAAAACTACAATGAGCTAAAAAAAAAGCATCACTCTTTGAAAAATATATGCATATAAACAGTAAAATGGTATAACCGTACTGACCTTGTAAATAGGTAGCCAAAAATTAAATATCTTTAAGAGGCAACCGTTACTAATTGTCACACAAGAGTTACCAGTCCTTACTGGCTGAGTCCCTCAGCCATTTGCATCCAAAATGGGCATGTCTTCTTTCCTATTCCCTCAGTCAAGACTCATAAAAACATACATAATCAATTATTTCCTTACACAATTAAAGACAAAAACAGGAATTCAAAAAAACACAGCGAAACAGACAACATTCTACTTGCTTTCCAGCTGTGTCAAGCTGAAGGTTACTTCTCAGCACTCTGGCATATACAGCACAAATGTCCCCAGTGAAGCATCCAAGACTCAAAGCAACAAAGGTAAAGATCATAATGAATTTTCTAACTCTGCTGACATTTCCTCTGGGCAGGCATGGCCAAATGACATACAAAGGCTCAGTTTTTACAAGGTACCCTGACACCTAGATAGATGACGGCTAAGGTTCCAAGTTCAGTTTGAATGGGGGTAGGTGGTGACACTCAAGAGATTGCCTTGACCTCCAGGAACTCTCATTTCCAACTGGGAATCCCAGGGATACCCTTAAACATGCAATGCCAATGGACCGGGCTGGGTTTCTGCTGCAAGGGCAAAGTGTCATTTTGCCACCTCCCCAAAACCACTGAGTCCGGGAGGTACCGTAATCAAACTACGTCAAAGCTACTTTTGCAAAATGTTTAATTTATCTGGGGTGCCTGGAAGACAGAGGGAAGGCACAGCATTAGGAACCTCCCTTGGAGGGAGCAGAATCGCCAATATGCACTAAGTGTGACAAATCTCTGTATATATTTCCCGGGTCCACGGGGACTGGTGGCTTCATCAGCGTGGGAGTCAACAGCGTAGGGGCCTCGGTGAGAGCGGAGCACGGGCTTACCTTGTTGGAGGCCATCTCACTGACGGAGTGCCTGGTCTGCAGGGTCTCTAGCTGGTCCAGACACCAGTCCAGCTCCTCCAGGGTCTCGCTGGCCAGTTTCTGGTAAGCCTCCTCTGCGAAGAGATAGGGAAAGGGGGACTCAGTTCTCAAGCGCTTCACGGGGCTGCCAGCGAGTTCAAAGGGGGCCATCCTGCCGTACCCCGCCATGCTCGGATGCCCGGTGCCCGCACATGAGGGCTGCTCCTTCATATTGCTGAGCCGGGCACCGCGAGGGGGGCCGAGGCTCTGCTAGCGGGGCAGCCGGCCTCGGGAAAGCACGGTCTCTCCAGCTTGGCGTTATTAGTTCTGCATCCAGGGAGGGCGCGCAAAGTGTGGCAAGCCAACTTTTACACGGAGACACGAACAACAAAAAAAAAACACCACGATGCGACTTTGAGACGGTGCGGAGGGCCAGAGTCCTAGTCCTTGAGGATGACAAAGGGGGAGGCGCGTGCGCCTCGGAGCCCGCCCCGCGGAGGGAGCGTCTGGTCCACCGCCCGATCTCCCAGGTGGCCAGCCCCGAGCCGCGTCTCCGCGCCCGCCCCGCCTGCTGAGCCTTCACTCAAAGCGAATGAATCAGCCGCGGCTGGGTGCGCGGCCACCACGTTTCCTGTTTTCTTTCTCAACTCCTCGGGCGGCGGGCGCAGCGCCGCTCCATCAGAGCGGCTTTCCGGGAACACTCCCCCTCACGCCCCTCTCGGCCCTCAGCGAGCCTGGCCCCCTCCACAACTCCCTTACAAAAAGATTCCGAATTGCCAAAGCCTGCCCGGGCCCCCCGCCGTGTCCTTTCCCGCAGCCTCTGCCCCAGCCGCCCCGCCGCCTCTCCGTGGCATCACTGCGCTCAGCCAGCCGCCGCTTGCTTTGAAGCCAAGCCGGAGAGGCGAGGGCGCGAGCGAGTGTGACTGTGGGGCTGTTGTGGGTCTGGGCGAGGGGAGCGGCGGAAAACCCGGCGTGGAGCGTCCTCCGACCGCCCGCCGCTCTGGGTCGCGCCTGCCGCGGGGCTTCAGCCGGCTCTGGCGCGCAGGCGCGCGACCGCGCACCTGCCCCGGGGGGACCCCCCGAGCGCCCCGCGGAGTCGCCGTGCCTCCCCGGTCGCTGGGATTGCCAGAGGCTCAACGTCTCCACCACCAGAAACCTTGCTTTCTGGAAGGTTTCACGGGAGAGCCCGACGGGCTGCACTAACAAGGTTATTTAGTACCCGCGTAACCGTTTCTGAGGGTTGAGGTTTTAGAGTTTTAGAGCCTTCATTTGAGGGTTTTGGATTTACCTACTTACTTCAAGGGGGACAGGGTGGTTGTGGGAATAAAAGCATTTCTGTTAAGACCAAGCTTTTTCAGTACCCAGTCCTTGCTAAATACCAGACTAAATTTTGGGGTGGACCTAAACAAGCAAACAGAAACATGCAATGTTGTGAGTCGGAACTCTTTAGAAGTCTCAGATTTGACAATATGTTGTAACGTACATTCAGAATGGTCTAAGAGTTTTCTTAAAGCGACAGCAATGTGAATGCATCACATGGTATGGGCAATGAACACATGTCCTGCCTACGTGCTCCAGTCGTCTGTGGAATTGCAAATCAGAGACCAGGATGGTCTCGTGATGCCAAGGGGAAAAGTCTGAAAGGGTTTTTCTATTCACCACGCACAGAATAAACTACAAATGTGTGAAAATGAAATGACCATATCCAAAGGCTTCATATGAAAGCCGGTTCTATTTACAAAAGCTGACCCTGGGGACCATGGGCACTCTCCATAAGCAGATCAATTGCGGAGAACTTCACTACATTAGCATGCGGATGAGCAAACCTCTCAGCGCGGGGAGGGGGTGGGGGATCCAAGCTCCCAAGAGTCCACCTTATAAAGCTTTGTTGTTTTCAATTAGAAAGAATACACTGAAAGCTTACATGAAGTTGGTGAGCTGGGTTTTCCTTTGTCTTGGAATCTATAGGTATTAAAGGAGAAGAAATTCTGCCCTTGAAATTTAGGCTCTGTAAATGATTAGTGGCACATGAAAGAATTTCACGGACTGAATCTCAGGCTCCTGGGATTTTCCAGATAGGTTTTCATACAACATTTGTAAAAGTTAGCATAACTTTCCAAGTATATGTTACATGTACCACGTGGCTCATTGTTATCAAGAATTCCTGAACTGTTGCTATTCACTTAGAGGACGCTAGGTTAAAATTTGCCTCTTTTATTGCAGTTTTGTCCCCATCCCCCCACCGGCCCCTCCACATCAATCTCTGTAACTATATACTTGAGTCGAACAAACAACTGCCTAAACATTACCAGGTGAGTTATAAAGTGTTAAGACTAGCTTTTATCCCTAACAAAAGGAACAACCTTGAAGATAATTTTAAATAGTAAGTAATTTTATCTGTGTAGCTTTGTCCTGATTAAAAGAATATAAAAATATAACATGCTTGTTATAAAAACTGAAATACACAAAGATGTAATGCAGAAAGTCCCTTGTAATCCCATACTCTTAAGACCATAAACAAGAATTAAGCTTATGACCACAACACATTTTCACTGTACTTCATATCTCCCATGTGCAAGCAGAGCAGTAGCTACTTGTGATGGGAGCACATCTGCTATATGGTTTGATGTTGTTTTTGCTTTTTTCATCTCTCTACTGTATAAACAGGGATGTAGGAAATTTTAAGAAGAAATTGACTTATTTTGGGTCAGTTGTCCATCATAGGCACACCCAGTGAGTTAAAAATGCAAAACCATTTTGTCCAGGATATTTTCATTGTCACCTTTCCAGTCACTGGTTACATCAGAAGCCTGGAATCCCCTCTCCACTGGTTAAGGCTGAGCTTTCCATGGTCCTCTTCCCTGCACTCCAGTTCTTCCAAAGTCTGAGGTAAATAATTCCCTCCCATCTTCATCAACTTCTCAAAGCTTTTCAGAAATATCAGCCTTGGGTCTAACAGGATGGGGCACCACATATTATACTTCAGTGTTTATTTTTTAATTGTAATAGAAATGTAATTCAGGAAAGTTCCAATGCTTCCAAACATTATGCACTTAAATACAGGACTCACTCGTAAGAAGGCAGTACAGGAGCAAGAGGGACAATTTATTTCAGAAGATCAACTTTATGTCCAAACAGATAAGCTATTTTAACAACCAACATCTAAGTGCAATCACAATGTGGTATGTAGATGTATTTTAAGTTCTAACATTTTCTACATGTACCGTATAAATTTGGAGGATGAAAAAAAATGAATAGAGCACATCTACTTATCAATAAGTAAGAAAATAATTAGTCATAAGAGATATAGAACAGTTTGTTCTATAAAACTGTTCTCAAATAAAGAATTATTGTTGATATTAGCTTAGAGCTAATACTCCTTTTTCCAAATTCCTAGGTTTATAGGCAATATGGCTAACCACAGCTTTTCAGGATCATTATTAAAGGTAAACTTTTAGGAATTTTAACCCCAAATGTTCTAAGAACAATTCGATCCTATTGGAAAGCCTCTATGTGGAACCCCAGCTATCTTACAGGATACTGAATCATCATACCAAACAACACGCCTAAATGTCATCAATGACAGGACACAAACAGTGAGCTCGTTTAATTTTGGGTTTTACCAAAAATACAAACTGGATTCATTAATAAAATACTTTTATCCCCAGGGAGTAGTATTCACTGTGGCACTACTCGAAAATGTATGAAAACTCTTCTACTTAACTGTCCCAAATCTTGCTAAGTCAAGGAACTACAGGGAGAAAAACTCCCAATCAACACTGTTGGTGAAATTCCATAAAAGTTAGGAGACAGCTATCGAACAGCAACTAAGAAATATCTTGAGCCTTTGGAAGTCCCCTCCTACAGAAGCATTGGTTTTCTTTAAAGCACCCTTGAACTAAGTAACACCCTTGGTTTTACTCAGGATATTCTGTGAACAAACAGTTCTCAATTCTTGCAGGCCAGCACTTGGCTTCCGTCATTGTGATGTGATCAAGGGTTCCTCTGACACATGGCCTGAAATAGTGCCAGGGGCTCCAGAAGAAGATGCTGAAGCAGCAGCTTCCCTTTGCAAAGAAAAAAAGTAATCGCTTCAGAGCCACAGCAGTTAGCTAGGAGCTGAGGTCATTTTCCTGTGAAATGTTTAGCAATTACTCTTTCCCAAACTTAAGCAATGTTGACCATCAAAGTAAAAGGATCTACCCTACGTGATGTGTAACTGTGTGAATGTTGGTTTCTTTGTTACCACTTGAATGACTAAAAGTCTGTATAAGTTTGTCATAATTCCTAGATTGACCTATTGGTATAAATGAAGAGAATAGGTCCAAAAATCACTTAATATGAACATCATTTGCTTATACTTAATTAAAAAATAAATATAAATGGTAACACCTGATTTAGATTTTTCTTAAAATTAAAAAAAAGCAAACCACTAAACAACACCTAAGAGCAAACCCTTATGTATCTTCTAACCAATTCTATCTTCTTCTCTCCTAATTCCCACCAAAACTTCTTCAGTGTTCCTAAGGATGGAATCGATGGTGTCTGAAGTAGGTAGAACTGGAGAAAAATGATTGCTATTTCACCATGCATTGCTTCGAGCTAGTCACTCCCTGAGTTCACTACAGTAGAAGATTTGTGCAGGTTAGTTCTAACTTTTGCTGACATTTTTTTCCTTCTATGCATTTTATCTGATGGGAAATACATGAAGGAGTTGGATTTGCTTTCAGTGTGTATATGTAACAGGTTTAAGCAGAGCTTGCCAGTGGCAAGCTGCTCTCATGTCCAAGTGTATTTCTGGCATCAAAGTTCTTGTTTTGAAATATTTTAAAATCTTATGAAACATATAAAGTTTCACTTCGTACTTCAAAAATCTTCCAAAGGGAAGATATGCGTAATTTTGTGTTTTTTTCCCCTTTAATCTTCTCACTATCTATGATTTTTTTTTTTTAGTGCTTTGCCTAAGGCTCTAGCAGAACTTTAAAATGAAATAAATACAAGATTGGGTTTCAGTGACTTCTAGTACCATCTGTAAGTCAACTTCTAGTAGTATCATTATTTTATTTAGCACCAACTATGTGTCATGTACTTAATAGAGTCTGTAAAAACAAGATGATTAAAAAAGCATGTCCCTTACTCAAGGAAACCCTAGAGTCCAGTAGTGGAGAGAATCTCAGTGTGCTATATATTCTGAAAGAAAGAAACACAAGGGCTATGGGAGAATAAAAGAGAGCTATTTACATCAGACTGGGACAGAGGCAAAGTGGGAGGAGGCCGAGTCCTAAAGATTGAAACAGGAGGTACGAGCGTGAGAAGGATTTTTAAGAGAAAACAACAGGAGCAGAATTGGGGCCTATATTCAAGAAGATGAGTGTGTGTGTGTTGGTGGAGAAAGGAGCCGTCATGAGCAGGGCCTTACTCATCCACAGACACTGGCCGTGGAAGTCGTGTCAGGCATCCGCAGGCAGGGACTTTGGACTGAATCTTCAAGAGTAGGAACCACTAAGTGATTCAAAGTACTGTGACATGGGATCTGATCTAATGTAGATGGAAAAATTCTAGGTCTCCGTAGTAAATGGGATTGAAGTAGGCAAGGCTGAAGTCAATGAGACCATTGTCTTTGGCCATTATTATTGGTAGAATAAAATTAATAATTTATAGAACATTTGCTTTTCTATTGATAATTCTTATCTAAGACAGTCTCACAATTAAAATTCTACATAGGCATATGTTCACAAGATATGTCAGGCATGAACAGAAAAGGACTTCCCACTGTGACCTGTGAGGGGATAGACTTCTTGCTCTTAAAAACTACAATCTTCTAACCACTGAAATTTTAATCTTACTGTATTCATCACAATGGTTTTCACAGGATTTCTTTCAAGGAGAGCCTTCCTGTAAGAAAGTGTTTGATAAGGCTATGTAAAAAGAAGGCGAGACTTTAAGGAGCCCCGGTTTGGGTGGAACTAATCTGTGATCTCTTCTGCACAGGAGAGGGGATGAACATGCCCGTTGCTTCAGAAGTGTGTGCACGTGGACGCATGTGTGTAAGGAGTCAACTTGGTCTACAGGGTAATCCACCCTATACTGTATTTTGCCGTGTATAACGCACACTTTTTTGCCCAAGTTTTTGAGGGAAAAATAAGGATGCACATGATACATGGTAGTACCAATTCCATACCTATATACATGTTTTTAATTCTTTTATTTATGCTTACGCATTAAAAATGTAACTCTAGAAAGCAATAACGACATCCATATGCAAACTAATACCCTGGAATATGATAATTGGTTTTGTTTCTAAATATAAGTAAATAAAAAATTCAATGTAAAAATTAAAATGAAAGATTTTTTTCTGATAGTTTGGGCCAAAATCATGGGTGCACATTATACACGGGAGCGCAGTATACATGGCAAAATATGGTAAACCTCCCTTTCCCCCCAATTTTTAGTAAAGTTGCAGAAGGCATAAAATGCTCAGAGGAAGAGATTTACTTTATATTGTTTTGTTTTAACCCAGTGAAGGGACTGAGCTCGGAGGTCAGATTGGCCTAAACTGAAAGGTCAACCTGAATTGACACTGAGGAGAAGAGGCAAAGAAAGAGGAGAAAGCTTACAAGCCTATGGAACTCGTCATAAGAATAGGGAGGGCTTTGTCCAAGGAACTGCGGTCTGAGCCAAGTTTAGTCAGACAATCAAATTGGAGACTACATATGACCGACGTTATACTATAAGCAGTGTTATCCCTTGACTGAGACTGGAAGAGCAGAAGGAGGTTCCAGCCCCCTTCCACTATGTACAAACCATAATTCCTGCCAAATCACCTAATCCTTCTTAAGCCTTCATTTCCTCACCTGTGGACTGGGGATAATAAAAAGTACCTTGCAGATTATTTTAGTTTAAGTGAGAGACCGTGAGTTAAATAACCTCGAATTACTCGCCTAACAGATTCTTTTCCAGGCACTGCACTAGATGATGGAGATTTAGCAATGAACAAAGTAGTTGAAAGCTCTTCCCTACTCTCAGAGTTTCCAATCTACTGCTTATGATGATCTGCTTTTATTGAGTGCCTGCTATGTGCTCGGTGTTGAGAATGCAAAAGGGAAGGAAATAACTTTGGGTTTCAAGAAGCTCATAGTCCAATGAGGAAGACAATTTTGAAATGGTATGTATATAACTTGTCCACTAAAACTAGGTAGTACGTATAGTAAGCACAAGGCAGAGAAAGGGGACAGGGAGTGTTACCTGCCACTGCCTGGGAGATATCTGGGAAGGCTCTCTGAAAGAAGGAATGTTAGCCTCAAGTCTCCAATGATGAATTAAACAGTTAACTGGGTGAAGAATAGGAGGTGACATCTGAGAAAGAGGGTGAACATGTGCCACTGCCAGTTGGAGAACAACTTACAAGGATGTTTCAATAAGTTAATCTGCAATAAGGTATTTACTACATGAGAGGTTCCATCCTCTTTCACAGGTTCTCAATCCTAAACCAATTACAATTTTCCTGTCATCACCATCAACCCTTTAATATCAACCAGTTTTGGGCTGAATATGAGTGAAAAATCTAAGATCTAGAATAGCTTTCATAAGACCACACTAAATCATGCAAAGTCACTATGTATAAAAAAACATGTACAAGATATGTTGGTTAATGAAAGAGCACTACTTACTGTGAATTTGCTGGGAGGAGCATTCTAACATTTCCCAAAGAATGTTCAAATAAACATTATTCCTACAAGATTCTCCTTACCAAAAGAATTCTGTGGTCAAACAAGTTTGGAAAATGTTAAATATGTAGCCTCTTTGCAGGGATTTGTAATGGACATGAGCCTACCAAAATGCAGAACTTCTACGGCAAAGAGGATTATTTAATGTCATTTTACAAGTATTAATTATATAAATTTATTTGCCATAAAATGCTTTTTAAATACAACTATCATCTCTTAATGCATAGTTCTGAAAACTCTGTCCTATACCCTGTCAGGTGAGTCCAAAAACATAAATACAATACTTGAGTTCTGTAGGTTCCCATATATTCAAAATCCCCATTAAGGACCTCTTATTTCCCCTTCTCAGGCCTTTGTGTACTATTGAGAATGGTCCGAAGGTAACCTTCCTCCTTCTGTTCCTTCCTATCTTTCTCTTTTTCCTTTCCCCAGAAACAGAGCAGCCAAAAAACAAAACAACAACAAAAAACCAATAACAAACCAAAACAAACAAACAAACAAAAAAACCCAACCCATACATATTTATTGAGACTCTCTGATGTGTTTTGGTTGCTTTGAAATAAAAGAACACAGTAAGAGTCAGTGGCCTGGACCTCGGAAGGAACGTATAATATCCTGCTGAGAAAATCAGACACATGACCAGCTGCTGCCCAGAGACAGTGTGCGGTGGCACAGAAATCACTCAGCTTGGGAGTGCTATTGTAGTACCAAGGAAGGGGCTGTGTGGGCTGCAGTGAAGTGTACAGGGTTCCAGGAAGAAGGTGAATCTGGACGTACGTCTTTGACCCCAAAGTCTGTGAGCTGAATGGCTGTGGGAGGAGGGAGTTAGCTGGTATTCTTTTCAGGTAGAAGAAATGTCCGGAGCCTGGAGAAGGGTTACATGTGTGGGCGGTAAATAGCCTGGATGGAGTAGACTCCTTAGAGGGAGGAGAAGGGAAATAGAATTGAATACTTAAATGGGTGGCCTTGAGCTAATGGATATTGTGGGAATTGGATAAGTGCCCTGGTAGCCCAGGAGGAGACAATAAAGAAGAGAGAAGGAGGGAGATTAAGACTCCATTGCAGCTCTCTTCCTCGGTGCTGCCTACAGAGGTGGAAGTCATCTTTACTCGGCACCATGGCTGCCCTCAGACCCCTTGTGAAACCCAAGATTGTCAGAGAGGTGACCAAGAGGTTCATTCGGCAACAGTCAGATCGATTCGTCAAAATTAGGCGGAACTGGCGGAAATTCAGAGGTACTGACAATAGGTTGTGCAGAAGAATCAAGGGCCAGATTTTGATGCCCAACATTGGTTATGGCAGCAACAAGAAAACAAAGCACATGCTGCCCGGTGGCTTTAGAAAGTTCCTGGTCCACTGCGTCAAGGACCTTGAAGTGCTGCCGATGTGCAACAGATCGGACTGTGCTGGGATGGCTCACAACGTCTCCTCAGAACCACAAAGCCACTGTGGAAAGGGAAGCCTAGGGCGCCATCAGAGCCACCAATCCCAATGCCAGGCTGGGCAGTGAAGAAAACGAATAGACAGATAGTATACACATTGTGCCTACGTTCATAAAACCATGACATTCTGCCAAAAAAAAGGACTCCATTGCAGTAGCACTGATGCACAGCAAGTAATAAGCAGCATTCTCAAGTTATTTGTTTTGGTGGCCTATTATGACATTTATGAGCAACAGAAAGAGCATGACACTGGGAACAGGGATCTAGGCTCTAATGCTGGCTCTGCAACTTAGCTACCATGTGGCAAATTTGGGTGAATTATTTAATTCTCTGTACCTCAGCTTTCTTTTTTGTAAGTAGGGCTAAAAATACATTTCACAGAAGACTGCCCCCCCTCCAGGGTATTCTTCATATTTTATTTGAATTTTAAGACCAAATTTAATTTTAAAATCACATATCCACATGCCTATTTTATTTTTGTTGGTTTCATTTCTACTTTAATGCATGACTTGTTAAAAAATTGCAACTATTTGTCAAATCTGTTACACGGAATACATACCAGCTGGTTTTAACAGCCATTTATCTCCTCTCCATCTCTTCTTTTTTTGGGGGTGCAGCCTAGAACCCATTTATTTCCTTTCATAAAATTGCACACTTCTGAGAAACTACATTTATGTCTAGCAAAACATAAGTATGATATGCAATGCCTCTTTGCTTTTGGAACCTGGACTTGTCCAGTTTGGAGCAAATGATCAGTTGCCTGGAATCCTTGGTCTCATGAAATGTCAGCCTTGCACAGACCCTCACTCATATCTGGGCCCTGGGCAGCACTGAGGAGGGTCAGCTATGGTGAAGGTGTCCCAGCTTGGCTCTGGGGGAGCCTTACCAGTGTTTCAAGGGACAGTTCAGATGAGGGTGGATGCGTCGGTCTTCAGATAATGTCTGGGCAAATCAATTATGACTGCAAATTGAATAGTGCTTTTTTCTAGGGGGCATAAAGTAATCAAAACGATTCTGTGCATATTTTTGATACCTGTAGAGCACCTGTGTCTCTATGAAAATTAACACAATTAGCAATAGTACTCCTTGGACCTGCTACCTTAAACAATTTCATCTGTAATTGTTTTATTAAGCAAGATGCATAAAGCATGCCATTCATGTTTTATTTCATTCTTAAGATTAGCTTTTGAAAATATCCATGGAAATCTGGACACTTCCTGCCATGCCTTAATCTTGTAAACCCATATGTTGAGTATTCCAGGTTTATGCTTAAATTACAGCTCTTCGACAAGAGAAAAAAATTGTGTAGCATTTTTCCCCATTGTCTAACCACATAATGACTGTACATATTTTATATATATATATATATGTATTTATAAATCTCCAGGGCATATTTACTATCTGGAATTATTTAATGTGTGAATATTTTGAATTGAGATCATTGGACATTAATATGAGTAGAAGGCTTTTAAGACAAATCTAAGATCACTAAAATTAATTGAAATATGTCCTTTTGGTGAATATATATATATATATATATTTTTTTTTTAAACAGCATTACATATCTTAACTCTTGAAGTACAACTTTTAAGTTTTATGAATTTTGCTAATACCACTATGTTTAGAGTATCCACTACTTCACTGGAATTATTATTATTTTTCACATGAATTTTTGTTACAAATCTAACCAATGGAGAGGCTTCTGGATATTTAGATCCATATTCTAATTTTGGTCTTTATATTTTGTTTTCATAACTTGTCGTTGGTGATCTAGTAATCATGGCTGCACACACTTTCCTTTTTTTTTTTCATTTTTTGACATCGTCCAACAAGCAAAAGTTATGTGAGACTTTAATTCCTGTGGAGACTGCCGTTTTCTTCCAAAGGCCCAGACAGCACCCATAGAGTTTGGGGAAAGGTTAAATGAGATGAAGCTGTGGTTTTCAAAGTTTTTTGATAATGAGCCATAGTAAGAAATATATTATGTACCATGACAAGTATACTTGTTTAAAGTGGACGGTACAATGAATACAGTTGCGGTCATTTTTATCCTTCATTTTGTTTATATGGTGTATCACGTTTATTAATTTGCAGATATTGTACCAACCTTACATATCCTGAATAAATCTCACTTGATCATCTTTTTGATGTATTGCTGGATCTCGTTTGCTAATATTGTGCTGAGGATTTTAGCATCTATGTTCATCAGGGATATCGGCATATAATTTTCTTTCCTTGTAGTGTCTTTATCTGGTTTTGGAATTAAGATAATGCTGGCCTTGACAAATAAACTTGGAAGTCTTCCCCCCTCTTGAATGAAGCTAGAGGCTTCCCAGTTGAACAAATAAAGCAGGGGTCACCCTCTAAAGTGTCTGTAAGAACCAGACAGATTGTGTGAATGAATAATGTAGTTGATGGGGGACTGCTGGGGTGGCGGGTGGGGACTTCAGAGGGCACATGTGGGAGTGCTGGCCAACTGTTGCCAGCTCTTCAGATTTTTCAAAAGAATCCCCACATTTGGATATTTTAATGCAAAATTTATGTTTTTAAAATTTTGGCAACTAATTAAAAAGAGTTCAATATTTTCAGGACAAAGGAAAAAAGTGTATGACCCATAGTAGTTGGTTTGCACCCCCTAATATCAAGAGTCCTCAGCGCAAGCAACAGAAACCTTTCTGTGAGTAGTGTTTCAGACAAGCCCTCATGGACCTTATAAATTCAAGGTAGTGAAAGTAAGTGTTTCTGGAATCCAGAATGCTAATGTGGTATCACTGAGAGACTATTTTATTTGGAGTCAAAAGACAGAGATTCCTTTTCTGATTCCAATGGTTACTCAGGAATGGCCTTGGCCAAATGATCTCAGCTGTCCATGGACCAACTGGACCCCTATGAAATGTTCTGTGAGGAACTTGGCCTGACCAAAAATATCTGACTCCAATGACCTAACAATTACTAATGACCCCACTAAAGACGGAGCACTGTTTTCCAAAGACTGCCATACATCCTAACCCTTTTATTGGCAAAGGAATAGGAAAAAAATAAAATTTTCCATTTGGCCCTCGTTTTTCTTTCTAGCTCTTAAACTCTTACAAAAATAATTACTGGAAATTCTAGCTGTTTTTGTTTTTGTA
Source organism: Mormoops blainvillei (assembly GCA_004026545.1). Classification (NCBI taxonomy): domain Eukaryota; kingdom Metazoa; phylum Chordata; class Mammalia; order Chiroptera; family Mormoopidae; genus Mormoops; species Mormoops blainvillei. The sequence goes on along the minus strand of PVJD01007013.1, from coordinate 15,051 downwards.
GGGGTCTTTTCCTCTTTAAATCTCTCCTACATAACCTTATGTTCCCCAAGTACCTCTTGTACCATAATAATACCTCTTCTCCCCCAAGACCATATTCTGGATTTTAATGCCTATAGGTTTGCACCCAAACTTCATTGAGACTCTTGAGAGCCCCTCTAAAATCTACCTCACTGGACCCACCTGTCCTCACCACCCCCAGTGGTTGATCCCACCTGCACACCCTCACATCTTGTCAGGAAGTCTCAGAGTCTCATCTCTGCATATCTAGTTATATTTGTCACTTGCTCATCCAGTCCTTCCTTCCCTCTTTCTTTCCATCTATTCTATTCCTACCCTTCACAGGTTACTTCCTTCATGCCAACATTCCTTCAGAGGAGGTTCTGCATAGAGGCAGACGACAGGCTCTCCTTGTCCACAGCAGGACAGTCTGGAATGGAGTGATCCTGAGATCACTCACGGAGGGGAACATTCAGGAGGGAATTAAGGGCGGTGGGTTCAGGAGTTGGAGGGAATCCACATATATTGTTTGTTTTAGTTTTTACCAGGGGGTGAGTCCTTTCCACAAAGTCAGGAAACTAGACATTGTTACAAGACTCATCCTTGTCAACTTAAACTTTGGTTCGGTTAACTATCAAATAAATATTTGTTCAATACCTGCTGGCTCTGTAAGAGGTGCTCAATTGAAGAGCTGAATTCAGAAGATCTCTGGCTTCAGGGAGCCTATAATCTAGAGGTTCTGATCAACAAATGAACAATGCAGTGATTTCAAAAGCAATTCCTGTGTGGAATTGGTGGAAGCATGTGTGGGTCAGGAAAGCTGTGACGACCTAGCCAGGCTTCCTGGAGAGGATGTCTGCACTCTCCTCCACCTGGTAACTCATGATCAGAACCTGCAAACATGGCTGGGATTTAAGGAAACAACGTGAGAACAAGAGGAAGAGTGTGTCCGGTGGCTCAGACGGAGCAGGAATCGGCCCGTGGTACCAGGCCTCAGGCCCACCGTGCACAAAACAATGTTTTCCTTCAACTCCCCAGGTTCTCTGCAGTGGAAGCATTGGAGTGAGGGAGAAAAGGAGGCGGTGCAGGAGGAAAGAGTAAGTATGAGTCTCTAAAAGTGTAGAAAATCAACCAACTGGAAGCTGATGAAAGATCACGTTTATTTAAAAAAGACAATGAAAAAGGCAATTGTAGGAGGTAGATGAGAAAGACTGGGGCTGCAAGGTAAGTGGGTGAAGAAAACCCAGCCCCTTGATAACTTGATTAAATTTTGTAGCTTGAATTTCCCACTTGCTGCTCCCTCTGCCTGCTTCTCCTTCCTCCACAGGTACTGGGCCCTCTGGCCCCAGGGTCCTGCCCTCTTTGTGGGACAATGAAACTTTAGAAATGAATTCATCAGGGCAAGTAAGCATTGCCAATATAATTCTCCCTCAGGGTGAGATCAGCACTTGAATTGAAACTGTTTGGTTGCATTCGGAGGGAAGGTGTCTGCTCTACCTGAGTTAGCCCCTGCTCCAAATCTGACTCCTGCACCCCCAAATTTCTTTATTTAGAAACAAGGCCAAAGGGTCCCTACTCCTCCTATTTCCTGAGTGGATTAAATACTGGGTTATTCTGGGCCAAAAAGGCCTTTACAGAGACTGAAAACTCAGGAGAATCATTTTCGGACTAAGGGTGTCCTTGTTTCCAAACCTGAGCTTTGCCTCTGACTCGTGTGAGACCCTCATATAAACGAACTAACTTGTCTAAGCTTGCCCTCTAATTTGTAAAATGGGGAGCAGTAACTGCATCATGTGATTTTGAAGATTAAATAGGATTATGCATGTAAAGCAGTGCTTGAAAAATAGTAAGTGTCCAAAAAATGATGATGATGAATTGTATATGCGGGCAGATACAGATTGCCTGAAATTTCTTTGAATTATTCCCAGCTCTCTTCTATGTTTCACTCTTCTGCCTGATGCTGTTACCCACTGGCTTACTGAGTGAATCTTTCTAGCCTTTATCAGTGTGTTTAGGAACGGTAATCCTTGAAAGTGCTCTCAAAGTATTTATCTAGTTAAACAACTATATTTAACACAGACATCCTAAATCTCTGTAGCCCATCTCTGTTGATTTGGCCAGAACAGCTCAGGGCTCTTCAGGTGGAAGGAAAAATAAATTGGCAGTCTGGAAGACAAGGACCTCTGAGTTACATGTGCCTCACTAAAACAGCCTGTTCACCCTGTTTATTTTGCCATGGGGTCTAGAATTAGTAGGGGGCTGGGAAAATCCAGGATACCACCCAACAGGCTTTCCCTCTAAAGACAGATCCTGGCAAATACTGTGTTTGAGGCATGAGAGCCAAATCTGAACTTAACTCTTCAAGTATTTAAGTCACTAGATAATCTATCACAATGATTTGTTTACTACCAGACTTAGGGTTGCGACCGTTATTCAATTCATTTCTTAATCTCTGGTGCTAAACCCTGCCTGTCACATACCAGCTATCTACTCAATGTTTGGTGAATTGAATTGGGCTGATTAATCATGGAACATTCCCTTTATTAAGACTACCTTTGTGTAATGTTTCCAGAGCTACAAACACATCTGAGAATCAATAACTAGACTTAGAGGAATATTAACATGGTTCAGGGGCTTGTAAACCTCACAGTCTGAGATGTCACGGGATTAAAGTGACTTTTGTGCTGGGGTGAGAAAACCCCAGTAAAGTGACCCTTGTCTCCGTGTTTCCCCCGCTTTGTGCCCTACAGGACCACTTATTCTCCAGGTACCTAAAAACCTTATTACATTTATTTGTTTAGGTATTCATATAGCCCACTGGTTTGGAATTTACCAGGTTTATGCCTGTTATCCCAGTATGATTATGAATATCATTGCTTTTCATTCTCAGAAGTACCCTGGTTTGGATGCTACATCATATAGACATATATGGGAGGGCTCATCATGCATCATTTAGCCGCCGGGCCCCACCTCCCGCAGAAGGCTGGGCACTCCGCCCTGCCCAGACTCTCCTCTGTGGAGGCACCACTCTCGGCCACCACTTCCTGGAGCTCAGGGCCCACTCTTCAAAGAACAGACGCTTCTCTTTGGAGAGGCTCTTGGTGGAACAACAAAAAAATCAGTTCTCTAACTTTAAGCCTTTTCTGTCACCTTGGACCTCTAATGAACAGTAAGAAACAAAGACTCCTTAATAATTACATCCCCAAATTTGCTGAAATCTAGAAGACATACCCATTTGAAAACTCTAATCTAGTAATTAAACTTAAGCTTCTCAGGTTAAACTGCACCTCAGTAATGCAGCTTATTTTGTCAAAATCAGTTAAGGCCCTCTAATGGGTTTTGGAATAAATGGACAGACAAAAATTAAAATGTGGCGAGCCAAGGTAATCAGAAAGCTCACTTTATTCGGTCAATAACAATGGCACTTTAATGGGTTCTTTTTACTGTTGGGATGTAATTGTGCTTGGCTTTAATTTCTTGTAATGATGGAACAAATTAGATTACCTCATACTTTTAGGATCATTTGGCTACATTGTGTTTCGGTGCTTCTACAAACCCCCTTGGAAATTAAATCGGCTCTGTGGTTCCTCATTCTCCCTGTTTTGTGACAAGTCCATCTCATGTCAGCAAAATGGTAACCATCACCTACCTTTATCCAAGACATTGCAGTAGAGGTAAATGATCTCCTCTGCCCCTCTCCTTTCAGATCTCCCTATTTGCAGCTATGAAATTCTGGTGTGCCCGCTGGGGCACACTCTTGTTAGAACAAGCAGGGTGATCCTCATATGAAACTTCAGGACTGTATTTACCACAAGTTCAAAATGTACCTGTGATTCAAACTTAGATGAGGGAATGAGTTGGTAAGAACATAATGAGCATCAAACAGTATTAAGAACACAAACTACTTTGATTTTGTGCTGCCAGTTTCTCTTTTCCCTAATTCCAGGTGGATTTGCAAGCTTTGAGGTAGGGAATCTACAGCCACTTATCATCAAAATTAATTAGTCATTAGTCTAGCACATTTAATCTCTAGGTCCTTACCCACAGCAGGTAAAATATTCTAGCAAACCTAATGCAACTTTCCCGAACGCTGCAGCTACTAAGCTCATACTGTAAGAGATCATAGTGTAAATGACACTGCAAATACAATGTGGCAGACATTAAATATTTAAAACACATATATCATTATTAATAAGCAACGATGTTGCAGAGACTGCTAGCTGCTCCCTAAAATTGGTGCTTTTCTTCATCAGTTCTATCAATAAAGAAAATCCAAAGTAGCAAGAATTCTCAGACTCCTGTGTAGCCAGGTGTTGTTACATAACTACTTTCTCCTAAATGGGTTTGCAGAAGTGTTATGTGAAAGTTTCAAAGGTTTTCATTAAAAGACACCCGTCATATTCCTTATATGTGTCCTCCTTCATTCTTTTCCCACTGTCTAGAATATAAAGTTGATGGAAGGAGCAGGAGCAGCCATATTGGACCATGGGTTGAATTCAGGAATAAAGGGTACATTTAGAAGCTTCCAAATGGAAGAAGCATATGTCCCTGAAGACTTTATGGAACAGTGTTGCCACATTAGCTTTAGATTATCTCCTTTTAGATTTTAACATGTTAGAGAATAAACATCTATGTTCCTTAAGCCACTCTATTTTAAATCTCTGTACTCAACACAATTCCAACTGATATAAAGACTAATAACAAAACTCCAATTTCCCTTGATGTAGGACCATAGCTTAGTTTTGTCAAAAAGGAGTGTGCTGCCCTGGCTGCACACGGTTGGAGCAGTTGGTTGGAGCATCCTCCCATACACCAAAAGGCTGCGGGTTCAATTCCTGGTCAGGGAACATACTTAGGTTGCATGTTCCATCCCCAAGCATGGTGCATATGGGAGGTAACCAATCAATGTTTCTCACATTGACGTTTCTCTTTCTCTCTCTCTCCCTTGCTCCCTTGCTCCCTTGCTAAAATCAACAAACATATCATCAGGTGACGATTAAAAACAATTTTTTTTTTTTAAAAAGGAGTGTGTTCACATAGGCCAGACTGTAATTTAGATATTGGGTGACTGGTGGCCAGTTTACTGTAATTTGAAGATATTTTGTAGTAATAGATTGCTAGTTAAGAGCTCCAGAACTATCTGAAAATGATTTCTAGAACATATGCCAAACAAAACTGTACAAGAATGACCCTGGAGCTTCCCTTAGGGATCAGGTAATTTGTTTCTCTAGACGGATTTAAAAGTCACTCCAGTCTGGAAGCCACTGGGATGAATCAAAAAGTGGTTCCCCCGCCACGAAGAAATACACTGTCATTTTGGGGACGTTCTTCTTCCCCCAGCCCCCTCCAGCACTCACTTGTACACTTGAACGCATGGATATTTACACATTTTTCTGACTCAATAGTCTCCGAGCACACTGCTTGTGTTAAATCATTAAAAGCTGGAGGGTCTCTTCAAAATTATTTCTTTCTATGATTTGTCATTTAAGGCCAACATTCTCTCTTCCGGCAAATCTAATAGCTTTAAAACTAAATTCTTGTGGATCCAAGTCATGTCTGAAAGTTTTATAGAATGACATACTGCGGTCATGTGGTCAGAGCACAAATACCTCTGAACATACAATATTTTAAAGCAAAAACAGTTTATGTGTAAGCTCCGTGAGGTTATAGAACAAGGCCATCTTATTTATTACCAAATCCCCAGCAGTGCCCCTCAGTATAAATCTGTGGAATGACTAAATGAGGAGTCTGCCCAAGGTAGTAAACTTATTCACACACACTCGAGCCCCAGCTCTGTGTACTCATTGTCCCTGAATGTATACACAGCCTCCAGATGACTTTGCAGGACTGTGCCCCTAGTACAATTGTCTAGCGCAATTACCAAAGGACCCGTTTTTCATAAATTGCTCTAGCATCACACCCTTCTCCTACAGAGAGTCTTGCTGCACATTCCAGCTCTCTGAAGCACTGTTTTTCTCACATAGATTCCCTAAGACATAGACATATTGCTGGAAATAACTTGGATGGAGAAGGATATGCATGCTCAAGCCCTCTTTGGGAAAAGTTGCAACTGTGAGAAATGTTAATTACCAAAATTAAGTACATAGATTATGAAGCATAGATCTCAGTTCTACTTGTTAACAGCATTCTAAACATGCATTTAAAAAATTAAGATAGGGAGTAAAAATAGTTATAAGAACTTTTTTGGGAGGGCCCTGCCACTGTTTCAGGAAAGGGATGATTACCTGCGAGACCCCTGACCAATCTCAACCCATTCAGCACTGCCAGTGCTCCCTTCACCTCTCTATTGCGTACTGTCAGGTGGCAAGGTAAGGACAATTGTCTAAGTAGAAACTACTTCAATCTTTCAAAAATCTAGGGTTATGTGATTATAAAAGGAAAAACAGTATCAAAAAACACAGAAAGACAAAATGTTCTGTCTGTTCTAATGAATCTTGACTACCCATCATGCCATTGATAAGATGCATCACTAAACAGAGAAGACTTATTAATTAAAGGGTATCTTATTTGCAGTAACTCTTCTATTATCCCTAAAGCCATCATTTAGTCATTTCTTCATATACTGACATGACATGTTTGTAAATTTTAAAATGGAGGTGACTTTTTAAAAGATCCTTGAGCTATTTCTTCTAACGATTTCAGTATCTGGATTAGAATTTGAGGTAAAAAGTTATAAATAAGTCATGCTGAAATATTGAAAGGGAATCAATGTTTATGACTGTATTGTAGTTATACAGAAAAGTATCCTTGTTCTTGGGAGGTATTCATCAGAGGGAGAAGGGCCATGATGTGTGCCTCTTGCTCTCAGGTGGTTCAGAGAATACTGGTGTGTGTATGTACACACAGAGAAAGAGAATATAATAAAGCATTTGAGGCAGAATGTTGACACTTGGTGAATCAGGGTGAGGAATATGCATGTTTTCTTTGTACTATTCATGAAGTTTTCCACTGAGTTTGAAATTATTTCCAAATAAAAGGTATTTTTAAAAGGCAATCAAAATAGTGACCGTAAGTAATTATTTCATATTTGAGCATTCTTTCCTGCTCTCCCTCTGTACACATACTTCATGCATTCATAGCCACATAAGTGACACTTAACTGTACTTTTTTGCCTGCAAATGAGTGTTAGCACGTACACACGTGAGAAATTCAGTCTTCTATTCATGTATTCAAGCTCTAAATGATTCTAAGAGACTTTTAAGACAATGATTTGATTTTGAAGACGGCAATTTCGAAGACACACTATAATGTCCTTTGTTATAAACAAGGCTGCCCTTTTGTCCGTTCAGATTTGGTTTAACTGGCCCGTGGAGCACAACTACCTGAGAACACATGCTTGAAAAGACAGCTGAGGCTTACTGCCCAAACCACAGACTATTGAGAACTTGGCCAAAAGTGACTACTTTGGACTGTTGACTTCAAAAGTGCTGATGAATACAATGAACTGTGGAAGATGTATGACTTGTTTTGAACACATTTACAATGACTGATGGCCCAGATTTGGCAAGCTAGTTCACTCCCAGTGGAGATGTAAGTTTCACTGCCTTGCTTCTTTCAACATTCTTGTTGAGACAGGTTTCATACTTATGGGCCAATGTACTAGCAACTCGCTTATAATTTGCAGCATAATGAATGTATTAGCTACACTATGGATCAATGCTGTACCTAATATTCCTGAGTCCACATGAGCTCTCAATTAAATGTCCTCATTACAAATGTTTCTGGAAATTTTCCTTCAGATTACCAAATTTGAAGACACGTGTCTAAGTGTCAACCAGTAATTACACTAGTCATGTTTTGAGATGGGCCAGGACCAGGGCCAGGTTAGAAAGTGATCTATTATGCATGGCAGGTTATACAACTGATATATGTAATCAAAACTAACAGTAAATGAACTCAGACTATTCTCTGTCTTGGGTTATTCTGACACTCCGCGTATCAGCCTCTAAGCAAGCCATTTTTAATGATTGCCTTAAATATATAAAAGAGAAGATACAATTTGAGATAATCAGTTTAAGTGGCAGTGGCAGCAGTATGGGAAATGAAAAATAAGGAAGTTTAAAAAATGGGAATAGGATAGTATCAGTTTTTAGTATGAATTTGAAATCCGTATTTTAAATTGATGAATATCACTCAGAATTACAAAAAGGAAGGTAAGGGAGTAAGAACCTAATTCCAAGGTACCTCTAAGGAAAAGGTATTTAAATTACAAAGCTGACCTGGATTATGGCCAGAATTTAACTGTTTTGTTCCTGTTGTCATTAATAAAGAAACATGAGAAAAATGTATGGTTTCTCTTGGTAATCACTGGGGGGTTGGGGAGAGAAGGGAAGAAAGGAGGGGGCAGAGAGAGAGAGAGAGAGACTCACAAAGAGACAAGACCTGGAAAGTAATAAAAATACAGCTTTAAGATCCCAAGATATGATATATTTCAGGCCCTCTTCATAATATCAAATTTTGCTAAAATATATTCAAAATATTTCTTATTTTTAAAATCCACTGGTAGGTCTATTAGCCAAGGTGACATTTACATTCTTGTTACTCTTTCAAGTGAGTTCTGCAGGCTACCATTAGAAAGTCCTAGCCAAGCTCAAATTGGTCCACATTGTGCTAGGTAGACTACACAGCTCTTAAAAAAACAAACAAACCACGTAGCATCCAGTTCTGATCCAGCTAGAGTTAGGCAGGCTGTCAGATCCTATAGGCATGCCCCAGTATTTTATCACAATGAACCATAAAACTACTGGTAGTGAATTTTCAATATCCCACACCACATGATGATTTGTTAATTCAGTTTGGTTCTCTTTTTACCTAGAGTTTTGTACTCCTCACTATCAATAAACCATCTGTTTTTACTTGTTTATCAGATAACTTTAAAAATGTCTTTAATGAGAGAATTAGAAACCCATGAATTAATACATCCATTAGCAATGATCCTCTCTTTGTGCTTAGTTTTCTTTTCAGGCACTAGTTTTTTTTCTATCCTTCCAAAAACAGTCTGCCTCCCAGGAGTAAGGAGCATTTCGGTTGTTGAAATGTCCATAGGCTGCCCGACCGCCGTAACAGAAAGGAAATGAGTGTCATTAAAAAAAAGAAAGGCAGTAGGTTCTATGCTTGCCTTACATGCTGAGTTCAAGTTCACCAACAGCCGATATTCATATATGGGGGACTTTCCTTCTTTCTACACATAGGGCTCTTTTCAGACCCTATCCGCAAAAGATAAATGTGGTCTGCGTGTTACATTTGTAATGAAAATGTAATGAAAATAAAATATCACACATTTTCTTTTGCGGAATAAACATCTTAAATCTAATCTTTCCTTGGGGAATAAGATCAGGAAATCATTGTCAAGAGATGGTACACCGATAAAATATTTTGTCGGGAAGTACAGTGAAAACTTAGAAGCCTCATTCCTTCCTTTGGCTCATGCTATTTTAGTCATATGACATCATACATATCAATGTTTGGAAGCGTTTGAGACATTTCACCCTAATATGGATCTTTGATTTGAGACTCTAAGAAAGTCAATTTTACACTAATTTGTTTTGTTCCTTGGTAACTAGGCCTGCTTTGGTAGGATTTGAGAATTGATATTTCTATTTTATAAAGAACACACCAGTGACCCAAATAGAAGTTTTCCTTTGTATTTTTCAGACTCTCTCCTAGAAAATATGCCTTATTGACTCTACTAATTAAAAGCCATTGATTCATTTCACAAATATTTGGTGAACATACAGTATATACTAAACACTGGATAATATGATGGGCAGGCAAAGAAAAATAGATAAGGTACCACCCTGAAGAAACTCAAAATCAGGAAGAGAGACAAGCTAACAAATAACCCTAGTGTACCACCATGATAAGGGCTCCAACAGCACATACAGAATAGGGCTGTCTAACTTGGTCTTAGGGTGGGAAGCTTCCTAGCAGAGGCAATTCTTGATACATCCAAAAGCAGGAGGGACTGGCTGCAGAGAAGAGGGGCAAGAGTAGAGGGGGGAAGGAGTAGACTGATGGGAAGGGGTCTCAGGCAGAGAGCATAACATGGTCAAAGGTTCCAAGTCATGAGGACACTGCACTTGTCCCAGCAGAGGTTGCTTGTGTGGGAGAGCGGTGTGAGATGAGGCTGGAGAGATGGACAGGGGAGGATCATAAAGATAAATGATGGGTGAAGGAAGGTGGTTATATCTTCAAGTGGTAGGGGAGCATGGAGAGGTTTTTATTTTTAAGACATTGATTTTTCTTCTTTTTCCTTCTCATTCTATGGAGAGTAGAAGAGAAAATATGCCTTTTATGAAGAACGAGTTGAAAGGTAGATAATAGCCATAGGTTTCTGAAGAGAAAAAAGGATATGTGATCAACACCCTGTCCCAATCAGTATAGTTTTGTTTTCCAAATGCAATGAGTTAGCACAGATTTTATCACATTTCTAGTCTTTATGATGGTGTTGAAATATTGACTAGGTTTCTGATACAGTTTCTGGAGTTTGAATGTCACTGCAGGGATGAATAAACCAAACAGATTGGATTCATATGGGTTTGCCATATGACACACTTTTCTTCCATATAAGATTAGGGGAAAAACTGATTTCATTCAATTCACTGCCTTATTTGGGTGAGAACTGAAATAAATGCCATTATCCATTTGCCTGTTCTTTTGTATTTAAAAGCTGATGTGAGATTGTGCTGTTACAGAAGAAATAATTTAACACCTTCTGCTACAACTAATTTCTCACGTGTTTTAATTTTTTAAAAAAGGAAGAAAAATGGGACAGGGACTTTATTTTCTTTAGGAAAAACACTATTTTTAGACTTTAAGAGTTTTAAAAGTTATCAAATAAACACATGTATTAATTTAATCTATTCATATTATAATTACTTACAGGCTAAGCACCTTGTAATCTGTGTAATCTTTTTATGTTATTCTTGTGTGGTCAGTTTTTAATAACTCAACATTCATGAATATTTCACAAGACCACATGAATGAAGTTCCATTGTAGACCCTACAGTGATAAAACATGAACTGCCCTGGCTTGAGATCCATCATTTAAACTGCCTACTTGAGCTCTAGATTTAAAAATGCTGATTATGTATAAAGTACAAAATCTGACATCTCTGCAGATGAGTATTCTGAAGTCTCAGTAGTTTTGTTCATAAAAAAAGTAAAACTTGTCCCTAACACATGCTGCTAGTATGCTGAGATTCCCTTAGGGCACAGATTTTAGTTGGGTTAATATAATTGCTTATATTGGTAGTATATTTCACATGAGTTTAAGAAATCACTGCCTATTCAGACAATGGAAACAATGCAAGTTTCTTTTAGTGAAGTATTATTTTGCTAGGAGCTGGATCGCAGTCCTTCTGCTCCACTCGTTTGTTCATTTATCTGTTAGTTAATTTGCTTATTAATAATTTCAAAAATATATATTGGGCAATTTCTGTGTCAGACTCTCTGACGTGTGCTGGGTCCAATGATGAACGAGACACATCCGGTTTCTGTGCTTAAGCATCTTGCCTTGTGGGGCGTAGAGTCAAACAAGGTACACTAAATAAAAACTTTAAATACGATTAACATTACATGTAAAAATGCCACCTGCCCCAAAATAGATAATTTATCTTCTATTAAGGAAGACTCAGTCAATGAGGAAAATAAATACATAGGTAAATATAAAACCAAATGATCAGCGGGTGATATGGATTACAAAAAAGGGGTCCTGTGCAGAACATTCTGGCTTTGGATTTGAGTTTCGGATACAGCTGTGTGCTCTTTAGCCCGTTACTCATCTTCTAAGCCTCAGTTTCCTCTGTAACGTGAGGATAAAACCTTGCTTCTCTGGTAGTATGAGACTACACGACCAGACAACTTATTAAACTGCTCTTATTATAATTGTCATTTTCTAAAGTCATGGAAGTTTTCACACCAGAAGGTATAATTCAGCTTGGTCTGGAACAGCAAGTAGAGTTCATCAGACCGAAAAAGTTTGTTAGAGTATTCCAGAGAGAAAGAACAAAGTGTGTGCAAATTTAAGTGGCCACAATTAAAATGGTTTCCTGGAGGAATGGCAAACAGATCTGCGCAGTTGGAGCATAATGTTATCTATCATAAATAATCTGTCTTTCTGCCTCGTCTTTCAATTGATAAACAAAGAAAAGCATTCTAAAAATCAATTTAAGTCCTTCTTTCTCCTTATGTATTCTCTATTCCCCCATCACTGAAACACACACCTATTTCATAACAATTCAGTATTAAGAGAGTTGGTAAATCAAATTGACAGATTTAACAGCATTGGACAAAAAAGAGAAGTGTTAACAGCAAACACGTTCCATGGGAGACCTCGAATGCTCCAGCAGGTTCAGAAGATGCAATTAAAGGACTACAGGTTAGGCCAGGGGTGTTTCAGTAGTGTTCCTATCATCATCCTACTCATTATTTTTACCCTAATAAAATCTACTCCTTATCACTCATTCTATTTGTGAATTCTGTGCCAGGACAGGGAGTTCCTTTTCCATTCAACAGGGAACCCTCTCCTTCTTTCCTGGGAGATTCCTGGGCAATGATGAAAACAGCAGTCACTGTCAACACAGCTAGCTAGTACTTGCATGGAGTCTTTTGTCCATAGTGCTTGAATGACTCACGGTTCCAGATGGCCGTGTCAGCCTTCATCCAGACTCCAGTCTTGGTACTATTAATCTGGTCTGGTGTTGTCTCATTAAAGAACTGTTATGAGGACCAAGTAGAAATTTAAAATGTTTACTGCTCTACTTTCTGAATATAAACATAGCCTTCTTCATTATAGATTATTTGGAAAAATGCAGAGGAGTGCAAGAGAAAAAAATAGAAAAAATTTCGTATTTTTTTACCTATAATAATTCTATCATTCAGCGATAACCACTGTGAATATTTCGATGTATTTCTGTCCAATAGTTTTTTTCCTAAGTAGATCTCCAATAGTTTTTTTCATAAGTAGATCTCTAAGAGAGATTTACAAAAGGGGAATTATTAGATTAAAGGGAGTAAAGATTTTTAAGTCTCTTGATGGGCGCTGCCAAATTGTTTTTTAGAAATATTGTACTGATTTTCTCTTTTAGAAGTACTATTTGAGAATAAATTCACATGATGTTCTCATCAACACATTATAAAATATTATAAATACATAAAAACTGCAAATACATTAGTTCTTTGTTTTAACTTGTATGTCTTACTACAAGTGGGCATGATCAATTTTTAAATTTAAATTTCTTTTTTAGCAAAATTATATAAGGGCATAAACAACTGAATAGTACTACAAAGATTTTAAAAATATCTCCTGTACTGTATACATATACATATCTTCCACTCCCCAGGGTAGCCACTTTCATATCGTTTAGCTGATTTATTTGTTATATTACTCTTTATCTCTAAATGACGTCTGTATTGCTACTTTCTAATATTTCAGTTTTACGTTGGTTTTTGTGGGGATGACAAATTAGTTCCTCATCCGTTCACAGTTACTATCTTCAAATCTTTCAAATCTATATGGCAATTTGGATAGAGTTTTTGTGTTTATATTAGTAGGACCAGGGAAACACTAAAAGCAGCCAAAACTGTGTAATGTACTCCAAGTGCTTTTTATTTTCTTCACAAGTTTTTGTTTTCCTTATAGTTGAAAATTCTTGCCTTTTGTTTCTTTCTTTGTTTATTTCCTTGGGTTTCTGCACACTTGTAACTAATTCTCTCCTCAACTTTGCCCCACCAGCAAAGACCTCCTTTAAGTGGGGTTCAAATGCACCAAGAATATTATCAAATTCGTTTTCCTGAGAAATCTCTCCCAAAGGCCTCTTCTCACCTGGACTGTATTCCCTCGGTCTGTTGTACAACTGTCGCTTTGGGGTGTTCCTTCATCATTATCCTGAAGATGATTTTTTGGAGTTTTCTCCCTTGTTTTGGTGAGCACGTTCTCAGTAGCTTCCTGAGTGAGTACGAGTCAGGGGCAAATATTTTGAGGTTATATTTCTTTGAAATTGTCTTTATTCTATGCTCTCTCCTGATTAATAGTTTGGCTGAGTATACAATTCTTGGCTGAGAATCGTCTTTCAAAATTTAAAAGATACTGCTCCATTGTTTTCAATGTGAATCTTAAGAAGTCTGATGTCCTTTCGTTTTTTTGATCCTTTGTATGTGAGCAGAGGATGATCCTTAGAATAAGCCGTGTATGTGTGTATGTGTGTATAAATTATTTTCTACTACAGTTTTCTCTCCTTTCTAGAATTTCTGTTATTTGGATGTTAGATTTTTGGACTGGCCCTCTAATTTTCTCATTTACTTCTGTTTTCTATTTCTCCATTTTTTTGCTCTATTTTCCTGGAGATGTCCTGAAAAAATTGGTCCATTTTCAGTATGGCGTCTCCATCTTCAGCTGTGCCTGCCTGTCCCTGAGTCTAGAGACTGTTTCATGCCTTTCAGAGAATAAATGTCAATATCTTGCTGGGACAAATGAGGGACTGTCACACCACTCCGCAGAACATAAAATGGGATCTGCAGGCCTACCTGCCTCTTAAACAGTTTTAATCTTTACCCCACTTTTTAAGGTACTGGGTATGGCTGATTTTTGAGTCTCTGGGTCATTTTGCACCAGTCACAGGACCATTTCTCTGGCTTTCCCCAGTGCTAGCATGGGATTCAGTTTTAACTGTCCACTAGAACAGTTACCACTTGTCCATTTGTTTTCCAGCTTCCAGGATTCTCTTGTTGGTGCTCCTTTCCTTTTTTTTGGTCATTGTGTTTTATGCTTTAAAAAGTCTTTTTATGATTTTCAGAAGGCAGAGATGTTCAATGACTATGCTAATTATTCTATCTTTAGCCAGAGGTCCCAATGTTTTTTAATATTCAAACTTGTCATTTACATATCTTCTTTTATAAACTGTCCGAATGAAATAAGTCAGGAGGCGAAAGACAAATACCATATGATTTCACCTGTAAGCAGAACCTAATCAACAAAACAAACGAGCAAGCAAAATAGAACCAGAGGCATTGAAATAAAGGACAAACTGACAG
>PVJD01007012.1:0-89942 GCA_004026545.1 Mormoops blainvillei | reverse complement strand
TGGTCAGTGGCCACTCCCCACTTCCCAAGCCTTCGCAAAGGCACCTGAAACAATGGGCTTCCTTAACAAATGCCAACAGTAGTGATGAGAGTCCTCTCTCTCTCCCCTCCCCACCTCTCATCTCCCTCCCCCCCCCCCTCCTCTTGTCTCCCTCCCCTTCCTCTCACCCCCTTCCCCTGGGCCTCTTCTTCTTGCACCTCAACATCAACAATAGCAATGACAGTCTGAATCTTGTCCCTTAAATAAAAATAACCTCAGGACAAACCCGTTTCCGGACTTTGGGCTGGGAAAGGCCCTTGTCTGACAGGGCGGGTGGAGTTGCCCCCAGGTGAGAGCCACGCCGCGCGTCCTTGTCCCTCTTGGCCTCGCTCCCCAGCACCGTTGAGCCAAGTTGTCTGGCCCAGTGACACCCCTCACCTCGGCCTCATTTTCTGAACTGATATTTGCTTTCTCCGCCCCCTTGATCCTTGCCCCCTCTGCCCCAGCCCCTCTCTTCTGTTTACTGCTACGCTTCCCTCGTAGAAGTTGATTTTCTGCCACTGCTTTTGAAGGCTTTCTGGATGAGGCCAAGCTACGTTGGTGACTAGGTCTGTCTGTCACAGAGTGGTTGGGAGCCTGGCTCTGGGGTCCCCCGTGCCCTAGCCATGCAAGCTAGGACAAGCGAGTTCTGTTCTCTGTGTTCCAGGTTCTTCATCAGTGAATGCTAGTGATCCTCAGTATGTCAGGGGGTTGCTGTGGGAACTCGGATGGGCAAGGAAACGGTTTGGCACAGCACCGAGAACACATGGAGGGCTCAGTGCACGTTAGGGTTGTGCACGGTACTAGATCCTTTTCCTGTCACGTCTTTTGTCCTTCCCTGGAATGACACAAGAGTCCTAAAATAATGACCATGTGTTACAGAGTAGTGGCCACTTACATGACTTGCTGTTTCTTTGCAAGATAGAAAGTGGTTGGGTCCGTATTCTATATATATATTGGGTTGGCCAAAAAGTTCATTTCGTGTTTTTCTGTACGATGGTTCTACTCGTGTTCAGTTTTCTTTTACTTCCTTCAAAATAATTTTGTTAGACTGTGTTGTGACAGCTGTCGTATCGGCATGCATTAAAAAAAAATCAAAATTGGTGAATTTTTGTGTAGCCACTTTAATATTGAAGATAGAAGAAAATACACATTATCAGCATATTATGCTTCATTATTTCAAGAAAGGTAAAAAATGCAACTGAAATGTAAAAAAAGATTTGTGCCGTGTATAGAGAAGGTACTGTGACTGATCAAATGTGTCAAAAATGGTTTGCGAAGTTCCGTGCTGAAGAGTTCTCGCTGGACAATGCTGCACGGTCGGGTAGGCCAGTCGAAGTTGATAGCGATCAATTCGAGACATTGATTGAGGACAATCAACGTTATACCACACAGAAGAGAGCCAACATACTCAAAATATCCAAATCAATCAAGTTAGTGGTGAGAATGAAAATGTGTCTTTTACTTTACAGAAAAACTAAACAGAATTTTTGGTCAACCCAATATACATCCATACATACACACCTCACACCCCCTAAATATAGGTATACAAGCATATATACAAAATATACGTATTCAATGTATACATACAAAATATATACATACTATCTACAAAATATATACATATATACATACACACATACATACAATACACATATTATACACACACACACACATACACGTATGTAGCTAGATAGATCCAGAAAGAGACAGAGAACTGTGAGTCCCACGGCTGAGTCCTTGCCTGCAGCCACCAACAGGTTCAGCCTGCAGTTGGAGCCCTTGCCATGTGTGCACCCCCCAGGTCCTGCCTGGTTTTCCCGGCATGCTTGTGGGTGCTCCGCGAGGGACAGCCTTTCTGGCAGCCCCAGACCTGCCCCCTCTCACTAGCGTGAGGCCACCTTCAGGCCCCTTTCTCAGGCTTCTCAAAACACCCCGTTTCTTATTCCAGGAACAGGAAGGACTTAGAGCTTGAAGAAGGGATGTTTGACAGCGTGTTTGAATGTCCCCCTGGCTTCACAGGGCTGCACATGGCCCTTCCCTCACGTGGCCCTACCGACACGGAGCTCCTCGGAGGAGCCCGGATCTTACGCTTACAGCCCCTGTCGCACACCGCTCCTTCGTGGGGCTCTGGAGCGTGACAGTGATCTGGGTTGGTCAGGTCTAAGCCCCCCAGGTCCTTGGGGAGGATCCCACGGGGAGGATCCCACTGAGGCCGGGCTGCAGAGACGAGCACAGATGCAAGTTACAGCGTGAGAGGGGAGACGTAAGGCTTAGAAGGCAAAGGATGCCTGCCTGCCCAGAGAATGCCCACTCTCTACCCGCCAGGCAGAATTTGCTCGAACACAGAGAGGCTACAGATGGCTGCACAGTGGGCTCCCCGACCAGAAACTCCTGGAGAGCGGGTTAGTGGGCAACCAAAAAAAGGGAGGAGGCATTTTGTTCCTAAATAGCCTAAATTAACTTAAATTTAGCAGATCTCGTCAAGGCTTACAGAAAAGAGACTGAAGGAGTTACAGAGCAGGGAAAAAGTGATGTCCATACATTAGTTATTCCTTAATTAGGATTTGAAACCAGTTATAATTTCGATAGAAAGGAGTCTTGAACCTGGTGTCCATCCACATTGCATGTGATCATCAGGTTATTGCATGTTTTGAAGAAGGAGGTGTGGCTTAGGGTGCATCCCCCGCCGTCGTGTGAAAGGAGAGAGAGTGGACAGGGTGACCCAGCTCTGAGATCGCTCAGCACAAAACTCAGGAGGCCCAAGAGAGCTTGGCAGCAAGTCTGGTATCAAGGAAGGAACTTCCAGCCACTCCCATGGGGCTGGAGGAACAAAGGGACTTTCGACCCTGGTGCCAATGATCAGTGAGCCTGAGCAGTAGGCACTTTTATGAGGGGCGCAGTCCGGCTTATTCCTCTCCCCTAACCCTGGACAGTGTGCTCAGGTGGCCCGGCGAGAGGCGTCCCACCCGTATGTGTGCGTGCCTGAGTGCACAGATGGGCGGCCATTTCTGGCATCAGCCAGGTCTTCCTCCAGACCTGGGGAGCACCAAGATGAGGGGCTGGGTCACAGGTGCCCCTGAAGGGGCTGCACCTCGGACCCCGAGGCCTCTCACTCACTCTCTGGATTGCTGAAGAAGAGGAAGAGGGGCTCCAACACTGATAGTACCTGGCTGTGCCTGCGAGGGCCTACAGGGGCCCCAGAAAGGGGGCTTCCTGGAATGAACTTTGAAGGAGGGAGGACGTTGCTACTTGGGGAGCAGGAGAGGTGGTCCACGCAGGAAGCTGGGTACAGCAAAGGCCTCTAGTCCCCTGCCACTGTTCTGGCAGTGATGGTCAGTGCAGGTCGGGACCTTCCAGGGAGCCACCGAAATATTTTCTCAGGTCTTGCTACTGTCCCGGCTCTTGATCCCAGGATTAGAAGCCAAGTCAAACAATAACAGGTATTTATCATGGCAGGAGGTTTCATAGGCTGGCATGCAAGGGGTCTCCCAATGGCGGAAGAGGTTGCTGTGAGCTTTTGCAAAGCACCTGAGTTTTCAGGAGTCGAGCGTGGTGGTGGCGTGGCCCTCCCAGGGAGAGGGACTGGAGCAGGCAACCGTTCCACAGGCTGCGGCTGAGCTTGGTGGCGTGGACTGAGTCATCAAACGGCGGGGCTTTTCTGGGCAGAGAATCAATGAATTTTCGAGACAGGTGGGGTCTGGGAAATCTTCTGGCTGGGAACCCAGAGAGAGTGAAAGATTCGTTTGAGGTCACACGGCTGTGAGTGCAAGAGCAGCTGGGATTTTCTGCCCCTTAGAGCAGGAGATCCCTTGGGCTGGCGTCCTTACCAATTACCACTGGACAGATCCTCACTGGACCAGTGTCATGAAATACACAGAATAGATTCACCTGGGACCAGGTGAATCTTATCATCTCAAACTATTAAAAATGGGGAAGTGTGGGATTTCCATGGAAAACTGGGGAGCTTTTCTGACAAAGGGGGATCTGGTTGCTTCGAAGACAAAAGCCACTGATGACTATGTTTTGGTCTACCGGAAACCAAGTCCACGTGTCCCCTCTACACCAAGGGCAGGAACCTTGAGCTCCCCTGACACCAGAAAGTCCAGACTGCCCTTTCTAGCACGCTGGGGAATCTAGGCTTGCCCTTACGCCCAGGTGCCCACAAAGTTCAGCCACCAGGCTGTGGGGATGGCAGGCTGCCCAGGGAAAGGGCGGGAGGTGGCGTAACTGTTGAGTCTGCTGCAATACATCATTCCAACCCAAATGAAAAGATAAAGTGGCTTATTATTTCAGCTGCAAAACCCATTAGAAGAAAATGCATAGTCTTATCATCCTTGACTGAGACTAAGTGCCGCATTAATGCCGATACACCTACCAAGGACTCGAAGAGAAGGCGGTGAGCCTGCTGCCTGGGACCAGTGACCTGAGGGCCCCGCCCAGGGTGCCACTCTAGGGAGCCTGAGGGCTTTGGAGTGCAATGCCTGGCACTCTAAGGGCAGCACCTGCATGGGCAAAGGTCAAGTCGTGGGGGAAAGGACTGGGCAGGGGCAAAAAAGCGAATGTTGGTGCTTTCGTGGAGCTCTGCTCAGGGCTGAGCGTTTCACAGGCTATAGCTGAGCATGATAACGCGGATCGAGTTGTCAGAAAATTGAGGTATTTTTGAGACAGATGGGACCTTAGAAATCTTCCAGCTGGGGGCCCAGAGAGGGTGAGAGATTTGTTTGAGGTCGCACAGCTGTGAGGGCAAGAGCAGCTGGATGCGAGTCTTTTTTGAGACACTGGGTGTTAGCACTCTTTCATCCAGCTCAGGGAGTATGATTTCACCTCAGAGACGCTGTTCCCGTAGGTGGTGCGGCAGGACCTCCGGGTGCCTCAGCACCCTGTTCCCACACAGCCCTATGGCTCCTTACAACGAGAGCCTGTTACTCTCAGCTAAGGGCTTTCTCTGGCGGCAGAGCTGTGCGAGGCTGGTACGTAGGGCACCAGGGAGTTATGTGCTCCAGGAACAGCCTTCAGCCAATGAGAGGTGGGAACTGGTAGGTAAATACCCCAACTCCTCACCTCCTGTTTGGACCACTCTGAAGCATGCTCTTCACTGTTATTTTAAATTTATTTTTATTGATTTGAGAAAAAGTGAGAGGAAGGGGATAGGGAGAGAGAGAGAGACATCGATTTTTTTTGTTTTACTTATTACATTCATTGATTGATTCTTGTATGTACCCAGGCCAGGGATTGAACCCACAGCCTTGGCATATTGGGAGGACGCTCTGACCAACTGAGCTACCCAGCCAGGGCCCTTTCGCTGGTATTTTGGAAGTGTGGCCCCAGGACCAGCAGTATGGGTGTCACCTGGGAACTTGACAGAAATGCAAATTCTCAAGGCTCCGCCCACTTCAGAGCTACCTAATCAGAAACTCTGAGGGTGCTTCTGGAGATTCTGAAGCTCTGTCAAATTTGAGAATCTGTGCTACAATGTGTCCTTGAGCTTTCTTTCTCACAGCCTTGACTGCCCCATGGGTAACCTGCTTGTTGACATTCCCACTAAGACTGTCCCCACTTCTCTACCTCTCCCTCTCCTCTCTTGGCACTTTCTGAGATCACCTCCCAAATGAGCTCCCCATAGTCCAACCTCCTCCCCCTGCTTCTGTGGGA
Source organism: Mormoops blainvillei (assembly GCA_004026545.1). NCBI lineage: Eukaryota > Metazoa > Chordata > Mammalia > Chiroptera > Mormoopidae > Mormoops > Mormoops blainvillei. The sequence goes on along the minus strand of PVJD01007012.1, from coordinate 84,269 downwards.
ACCCCATTCAGACAGCTGGTACGAAGGGTCCCAGACACCTCTGAGGTACCTTTTCTCTTTCTGATAGCTGCAGTGGGTTTCGGACACAATGCGGAGGTGACGTGAACCCTCGTTAAGTCCCATCCTGCGTACAACATGCAAACTGCCTATGTCTACCCAGGCACCAACTAGCGCCAAGGCACGGCCACACCACTCTGAAAAATGTACACTGTCACCAGACGGTAAACATCGCTTCTCTTAAAACAACAGCCACGAGGAGCTGCTCTCTCAGCCTCCCGGTTCCAATCGAATGGAGGGGTCAAATCAGCCAGCACAAAGCACTCGCTGTAAACTGCACAGTGGCCTGCCCACAAGCACCTTTCTTGCAGTACAACCTTGCTGGAATTTTCCTCTCCTTGTCCTTCGTAGGCAAGAATCAGTGACGCAGCACTCCACCGTGCTGCTGACACCCCGTGGACCGCAGTGCAGCCTTCCGAAGGGCCAGGGTCTGTCCAGCCAGCCTGGGGACCTGGGGGTGGGGCGGGGTCTCCCAATGAGGAGGGTTTCTGCTGCCCAGCCCGGGGCCAGTGGGCGCAGAGTAGCCCCGGGTGAAAATAAAAATGCTAACTGCCTTGATTTATTGAGTGCCAGGAGGGGTGTGGTTGCGTTTGTATGGTATGGCTAATTGTGACAACAACCTTAAACACTGCTAATCGCTCACCTTCTGATGGGAGGGAGTATACCGGGTTCCAGGCCTCTAACCCTGCCATTTGTGAGAGCTTGAATGCGCCCCCCAGATCCCCACACCACAGTTGCATGTACTATGTCTAATGTGAACCCAACTCATGGTTGCCAACCTGTGCTCTCGCAGGGAGGACAGCAGAGTGAAGCAGATGTTAACCGTGTTGCTAATGGTAATTACTGTTAGAGGAAAGGGGATCCTCCCTTCCCCCCCCCCAAATCAATAATTACAAGGAGCACATTTTAAGGGAAATAAGCTAATACTAATTGTTTCCAAATACGATTGGTAAAACAGACAAAGCTTTCTAAGAAAATGAGTACTTTATAGCCTTGGCTTTTTGTTAACAGCTTTGGTGAGGTGCATTTTATATACATCATAAAATTCAAGTGTACAATTCAACACTTTAGAGTGAATTTACGGAGTTGTGCAGCTGTCACCATAAATCAGTTTTACAACATTTTCATCCCCCAGTAAGATCTCTTGTGCCAATTTACGGTTCATCTCCATCCCCACCCCGGCCCCAGGCAACTACTCCTCTACTTTCTTTCTCCGTAAATTTGAATCCAGGCTGTTTGTACAGTGCAGTGTTTCTCAGCCTTGGGGTTCTCACCTGTCCAGCTGGAGGTGAGGTAAGGGGCAGCCCAGTCCAGATCTGCTCGGCCGGGCCACTTGCCAGGTGGGTGGGACTGAGTGGGTGACCCCTCTCGGGGCTCAGTGTCTTCATGGGTAAAGCGAACATCACAAGGCCAACTTTGCAAGGCCGCCGAGAGATCACTGGTGGGAAAACACACCGTGAACTCGGTAGGTGGCACCCGCTGATTCAGAGACAAGGAAACAGAACCTTAGTGGGTCAGGTAATGTCCCCCTGTGTCTCACAGCTAGAAAGTGACGGAGCTGAAATGTACACACAGTCTTTCTGGGCCTGAAGCTCAGGTGTTTCCCAGTATGCCCACAGGTCCCCCCAAATGAGACCAATATTGATTGGACTGAGGTGCTTTGTCAAGTCTCTGAGCTGCATACAATAACATAATTCTCCACCGAGCTTACATATGACGTGAACCCAGAGACAGCTGCCTCCAGCCCTGCTAGCAGTTCTTTCCCGCAGCCCCTCTGGTGATGCCTGTATCCAGCTAGAACTTGGAGCCTCTTCTAGATTCAGAGTTATGATGTCTGTGGCTTCTCTGAGTGTCCGGGCCACAGCCCAGGTGCGTAGCTGTGGCCCAGACACCTAAGGCACCTCTCACCCATCGAGCTCCTTCCAGGTCACTCAGCACTTCTGTCCCAAACTGGTTCAAAGCAACTGTTTTATGTATTTATTTATTTTATTGATTTAAGAGAGAGGAAGAGAGAGAGTATGTGCCCTGACCGGGGATCGAACCCACAACCTTGGCATATCAGGACGATGCTCTAACGAACAGAGCTACCCCACCAGGGCCACAGCAACTGTTCTTGATCAAGGAGGGTCACTGTGCCTGTCTGTGACTCTCCAGCTCAGGGAGCCAGTCACTCAAAACTCACCTTTCCGCAAGCACAGGGCCCTTCCTGTACGTAACAGTCTCACGTTCTACGATTCTGATCTTATAGCCAGACTTCAAAGTCATTCTGCAATTAGTCATCTGCCAAAGAGTCAACCGATAGGTCCATCCTGGGAAACAAAGGGGCGCCACTCAGGCGATGCCTGGGACTTTGAAACCTCCAGAATCACTGCAGCTCAGGCAGCACATTTGCCAAAATGATCGCCAGGAGAAAAAAAAAAAAAAAGCCCCGGACCCAGGGCCTCCCTGAAATCCTGAACTTGCCTTTAAGAAGGAAAGTAGGTGGTCCTCACTGGAGAGCTAGGGTCAGCCGTTGGTCCCATGGTTGAGGCAGTGCAAGGCCACGTGTGGGTCCCTTCCCTGCCCTGGGACGGAGTTGACTCCTTGACAAAATAAATTTGGTCAAGTCAGTTTTTTTTTATTTTTTAAAAGTTATTTTCTATAGCATTCTCCCTCTACCTTCCAACCCACACATACCAAGTTCTGTTTTCATTCACTTTGTGTACTTGGGTTTTATGTAAAATTATATTCCAAAAAGGATTCCACTGCTAAAGAGAATGAAAAACCACTGGGGTTGCTGCCTTGAGCTCTAACAAATAATTTAAGACTTTGTAAAAGATCTCTTTCAAAACCGAGCTGCGTCCCTATGATTGATGTCAAGTAGCTCTTGGTCGGCGAGCATTCGGAGATTTTATTCGGGATAGTAGATAAAATAACAAATGCCACGAACATCTGTTCCCCTGTGTGACACTTCTCAGCCTTCCTGTTCATTAATTTGTCGTGGTCCTAGCTGTGTCCTCCTTGCAGATTATTGAGGGGTGGGGAGCTTAAGAACCAGAGGGTCTCAGCAGAGCCAGTGCCATGGGCAAGGCGGGAACGAACAGGGAAGCTTCGCGGTAAAGCGGTGCTAACACTCCAGCCGGGGACCTGTTTCTCCTGCAGCGCCAACTTCACACAATTTCAGTCACGGGTGCGTGCAGGGCTCCCTCACTGACTCCTGCAGCTGTGAGCCTGGCCAAGAAGATTGACATGGTCAGCCCCCAAACATCTGATGACGAGACGATAGCTTAAAAGGGACTTGGGGGGGCTCAGACACTGATTAACGGAACAGATGTAGGGATCGTGTGGAGATGCTGATTTGAATTAACAAACTGTAAAATAAATTAATGAGGCAATTGGGGAAATTTGAACATTGACTTGATGTTGGATAATATTAAGGAATTATTGTCCATGTCCATGAGTTCTTTTTCTTTTTTTTGCTCAATCTCCCTCCCCCCAACCCCCACGTGTGGTGATTGCAGGGGGAGGAGGGGGTGGGTGGAAGCAAAAGAGGGTATAAGGGGGATAAATGGTAATGGAAAAAAATACAACAATAAAATCAACTCTTAAAAAAATCTAAATGAAAAAGGCAAAAAAAAAAAAAGAGAAAAGAATGCCTTCACGTAGGAAAAAAGGAATTATTGCTCACTTTTTTGAGTGTGTGACTGAGATTGTGGGTATGGGTTCATGGGTTTTACAGAATCTGTATCATTTAGAGACATCTTCCATAACTTTTATGGGTGGAGTGGTACAATGTCTGAGTCTGCTTCCAAATAACACGGGGGCGCAGTGAGTGGGCACGTCCATGACGGCTGCTCCTGGGTGGTGGACACACAGTGGTTCCTTCTATTATTCTGCCACATTTGTGTATGTTTAAGAGTTTTCATAACATGACGTTAAGAAAATATTTGTTGAATGCCTACCAGGAGTCAGGCATTGTTTGGGGACTGGGAGATGGGGTGAATAAGAGAGATGAGAGAGACAGACATTCCAGGGCATGGCTCCTCCCCTCGGCCTCTCCCTCAGGCTCGTCCTCTGGATTGAAATCTAAGGGGCTGCTGTGAGCCTACTGGACCCTGCAGCTCACCAGCCTTACTGATCTGAGTCCTAAGGGGGAGAGATACTGTTTTCCAACAGAGGCAGAACTGCCTGCGATGGGGGGCTGATTCCTAGAGGCATTCTCTGAGCATGTGGATTTCTACACAGGGTGCCGCGGTGCCAATGGATGTATTACTCCCCCTTAAAGCGTGGAACAGTCTTGCTCCTTCTTCATCTTTAAGGAGAGAAGCATGCCGGCCTTGACTGAGGCTGCTCCTGTAAAGCCCCTGGTACTGAGCCCTTCACTTCTGGGGTCTCTGTGAAGCAACGCTCCCTTCCCCAGCCCTCCCCAGCCCTCCTTCTCTCACCGGGAAGAGCTCTGCTCAGTGAAGCAGTCAGAGCTGCCGGCCACACTTCTCCCCCGGGGAATTGGCGTTCTGTACTTTCTCTGTGCATCTGGATGAGATTAGGGAGCAGGTTTAGGGCTGAGGCCAAGCTAGACTGAGAGGTGGGTGGAAACCAGCGAAAAGCTGGTGGATTACCCTAAAAAAGAAACATTTTGCTAAACCAAGCTTTTGCTTAGGTTTAGCCAGGGCACTACACATCTGCTATGTTTTAAGCTTCATGCGAGGTGTTTTCACATCCTCTGAGGTTAATACTATTATTTTCATAACAATAACTATTATTATTATTATACCAGTGACCCTTGAACCATACGGATTTGAAGTACTTGGATCCACCTCTAATGTGGATTTTTTCAATAAATAAATACAGCACCATAAATGTATTTTCCGTATGATGTTCTTAACATTTTCTCTTTTCTCTAGCTTATTTTATTGTAAGAACACGGTATATAATACATATACAAACTATGTTAATTGACTGTTTATGTTATTGGTAAGGTTTCTGGTCCACAGCGGGCTATTAATACGTAAGCTCGGGGGGAGTGAAAAGTTATACACAGGTTTTTGACTGTGTGGGGGGTTGGTGTCCCTTAACCCCCACATTTTTCAAGGGTCAGCTGTAATTGTAATTAAAATAGCAACCAGTATTTATTGAGCATTTACTACATCCCAGGTATTGCGCTGTGTGCTTTACACGCACTCTCTCGTTTAATTTTCCAATAAGCCAGTGAGGTGGGTACTTTTGTCACTTCCATTTTCCCAATGAGAAAGGGAGGGTTGGGGAGCTTCCTGAGCCCCCCGTCCCAGCTGTGTCCATGCCTTATGGCTCCAGCCCTTCGGACTCGGGGTTGAGCCGGGGAGTGGCTGGCCACTGAGACTCACGGGCTCTGAGCGCTACAGCTGTGCAGCTCTGAGAACCTGTACGCGGGCACCGGCTGTCTCTGAGTCAGAAAGACGACAGGCAGCGGAAAGCCTTTCCCTGCTGTGGGCAGCGCATGTCAGCTCTATTTGGGACACTGAAATCCCCTGAGACGAGTCAACACCTCTACCTCATCCCCACCCCCAACCACTGCTCTCATCCCACCTTCGAAGGCTGAGGTTTTCTTTATATTTTACTCTACCCTGAATTCAGCCCCAGTCCCAGGAACCGCCAAACCTCTCCTCCATTGAAGAGAGTTCCCAGATGCATGGATGGGTCCTAGCTCAGGGATTCCTTTTTTTTTTTTAAAGATTTTATTTATTTTTAGACAGAGGGGAAGGGAGGGAGAAAGAGAGGGAGAGAAACATTGATGTGTGGTTGCCTCTTGCGCGCCTGCTACTGGGGACCTGGCCCGCAACCCAGGCATGTGCCCTGACTGGGGAATCAAACCTGCGACCCTTTGGTTCACAGGCCAACGCTTAATCCACTGAGCTACACCAGCTGGGGCCCAGGGATCCCTTTAAGGCCCAGAAGTCTGAGAGGGCTCTCTCTGCTCCTTCATCCCATTGCTTCCATCAGTTCACCTAGGGAGAAGTACTGGCTGTCAGTAGAGACCCTTAGCGTCCCCTAAAACTTGGCTACTGGGAGTGTGGTCTACAGACCAGCAGCGTCAGCATCCTTTGTTAGAACCTGAGGTCCCGATCCGATCTGCCAAGTCGGTTATTTTTTAACAAGGCTCCAGGCGGTTCATACAGACATTAGAGTTTGAGAAGGACCACTAACCTAGGAGTTCTCAAACTTGGCTGCGCCCTGGGACCACCTGGGAGGCTTTTAAAAACACTAATGCCTGGTCCCAGCTCCCAGAGAGTCAGATTTGCTTGGTCTGGGGGCAGCTTGGCTGAGGGATTATTTAAAGATTTCCCCAGGTGATCCCCACGTGCATCCGGGGCTGAGAACCGCAGGCTGAGAGAGTTGGATGACTTTACATGAACACGAATGGATTCAGGAGGTGCGGCCCTCTTGCACTTCTGTCGCCCAGGGTGCTGAGGACGAACCCTTCCCAGGACTCCAACTCAAGGTCAGCCCCTCCTCCTTGCTCGTGGCTGGAAGGTGTGGGGGCTGCTCTTCTCTCAGCACACAAAGGAGTCTTCTTGGCTGTTATTTCCTGGGAAGGTGGGAGGTGGGGCAGGCATTTCCAGCTGGACTACTTCCATTGTCCTGCGGCCAGGTAGCCACAGTCCCTGGTGAGAGAGGAGGAGTTACTGGCCAGTTCATCGGAAGGTCGAACTCCCTTAAGCGCCTTTCTGAAGGATGGAAAAACAATGCAAGGGACCAGGCTTGGGCTGCTGCCCACCTTGCTCTTATGGGAAAAGCAGAAGTAGGGGTGGGAGGGGCCTGAGGAGCGCGTGCTGATGGCCATCCAGGCTGCGCGCCTGACAAAGGGCGGCTTGTGAACTGCAGCGGGCTCTGCAGTCACCACCCCCACCCCCTGCTTCTTCCGCCCTCGCCGGCCCCGCGCCCTGCATCGCTGCTGGGGCTGAGATTTTACCCACCGCACACACCCATCTTGGCTGTTTCCTCCCACGCAGCTATTTTGGGAACAGGAACTGGGATGTTTGGGTGGAAGAGGGGCAGCCAAGGGCTTGGAGGCAGGCGGGCCAGAGGAGAGGGCCAGCAGCTCAGTGACACGAAGCTGGCCCCAGTGCCCAGAGCAGAGGCGGCTAGCTCCCCTGGCCTCCACTGGGCACAAAGACTTGGTCACGTGGCCCCCGGGGCTGCGCCTGATGGAGCTCCCATTGTCCAGGCCTCAGGTTTCAGGGAACCAGATGCTGGGAGGGCTCACTTTTTTTTTCTTTTAAAGCAACAGGGGCTGACCAAGGCCAACTGCATTTTCAACTCAGGAAAAGGGAGGGAGCGTCTATATGCGCACACAAACCAAACAGACTTCTCCAAGTTTGTTTTTCTGACACGTTGGAAAACACACAGTTCAGAGGAAACTCATCTCCCATGCTGGGGCCTGCATTCCCGGAACGTGTCCAGCCACGGCTGTGTCCACACTGCTGCACTCAGCAGGCCGCCCTCCCAACAGGACGCTGTGATTTGCCAAGAGAAAAACACGACCCAGGCCCTCGGAGGAGTGGGGGGTGGGGGTATTGGGCAGAGTTCAAAGGGAGGGTGGGTTTCCAATCGGACAAGGCGCTTCCCCAATTACACAGTTGTCACCGGCGTCTCCAAAGTCTCCCGCTGCGCCCCACCCTGGTTCCCAGGCAGGGCTTCGTTTGTGAGCTCAGCTGCTGACTGTCCTACCCTTAAAGCACCTGAGGTGGGGGGATGTAGGAGGGAGGGAGGAGGCCAGGGGTTGAGGGTGGCTCTCAGCTTCTCTGCTCAACTCTGCTGGGAGGCAGCTTGGCCGAAGAGGGAAGAGCTTTGGCATCTTGGAGACCCAATTTCAGTCGCCTGGTTCCTCCTTGAAGAGGATGGTGGACGTGCTTGCCGCAGGGTGGGGACATCATCGGGGTCCCCCTCACCAGTTCATATTGAGAGGCCTCGTGGGTGTTTCTAGCTGTCTCTTCAGCTTCCTTTTTGAGGCCAAATCCTTTTATTCTGCTTCCAGGAGACAGAGGACAGCTGCCCCCCTCCATGGAGACTGTTTTGGACATGGAATTTCACAGTGAAACCAGCCATCCAGACGCCAGATGCAGCCAAGGGTTGCCTTCGCTTCCCCTCTGTGGAGTGAGCCCCAGCTCCACTGGGCAGCAGGAAACCATCCAGTTCCTTGTCCTGATTCCTGTCATTTCCAGGGTTAATCAGGATCTGCAGTTTGCAGTTTGGTCACAGTACAGCCCAACCTGACACTATGGGATTTCTTGCCCATCCTGCTGGTTCTCACTAAAGTAGTCAATTAGGAGCCGGCAGGGGTGGCCCTGGGTGACGGGCTGTGGTTGTGTGGAAGCAGCCATCTCGTTGCCCCTGCTTTGGAAGCCTGCGTGGAGGGGCGAGCGGTGGTTGGCTTCTGCACACAGGTGGGCAGGGTCTGGGCAGCCCCACTGAGGTGTACTGCAGGTGGGATTTATATTCCAGCTGTGGCCAGTGGGTGGTCTGGCCTCCAAAAGGCTCCCTTTGAACCAAATCAGCCATGCCACCCCCTGGTTCTCACCGTTTCAACTGTACCCCTTTGGTTTGTTTCTCTAAGATACCTCACTCACCTGGCAATTCATAGGAGCAGGCTGGCTCTTTCCACGGAGTGGGGGGGCGGGGGGCTGGATACGGGGCCATCGGTGTGTGCTCTGTGCCACACCATGGCTGGCGAAAGTGCTGCCCCCTTCCATCCTCTCCCCTGCAGCATCTCTCCCACACCTGGCCTGCTCTTGCTAGATACCTAGGTGAGACCCACCTTTAGGAACTTCCCAAAAAGAAGCAAAAGGCCCTTCTGTCCTCTCTCAGCACTCTTCAAACCTCATGAAAAACCCTATTCCATTTCCTGCTCCTCCTCTGATGGTAATGATGACAGCGTGTGTGTGTACGCGTGCGTGCGTGAGTGTGTGTACAGCAGAACACATGGGTTCCTATTTTTTTTTATCCTCGCCCAAGAATATGTTCATTGATTTTAGAGAGAGAGGAAGGGAGAGAGATTGAGAAACATCGATGTGAGAGGGAAACATCAATCTGTTGCTTCCCACATGAGCCCTGACCGGGGATCAAACCCGCAATCTTTTAGTGTAAGGGGTGATGCTCCAACCAACTGAGCCACCTGGCCAGGGCGTGGCTTCCCATTCTTGACCTTTAAACTCTGCTCTCCCTCAGTAGGGCAGAAGGAACACCTGGTGTTGTCCCCTGGCACCTCTGCATCAGTTTTCTGTGCTGGCTCAGACTCAGAACTGTGTTCTTGAGCCTCTTTAGGGTCCGGGGCTTTGCTCCCAGTGCTAGAGGCACCCCTACAACAGGGGATGGTCTGAATTTTAGTTTGCAGTTGGTGGGGAATCCCAACCAGCTGCCACAGAGGATCAAAAGAGGGTGTATTAATCAATAGCTCACATATCCACCTGCCCCGGCTCTGTAAATTTTATATTAACTGATTTCAGTTTCCCCGTCAAGTTGTCCACGAGCCACTGGCAGTCGTCTGGTGGTGTGACCTTGGGCACTTCCCTTCAGATCTCTGAGCCTCGGTTTTCCAAGGCTGGGTCACCTCCCAGGGCCCTTGCAGCTCTAATTTGAAACCTCTAACATGAAAGCGTTTGGGATTCCGGACAAGGCTCTATGTGTGGAGCCCTGACGTCCATGAGAAATACGGTGAGTCCTCATCAGAGCCCAATTTCTCTAGTAATGGAGGGGAGGTCCGGTATAGATTCAATATAATCCACTGATAATCCCAAACCCCACGTTAGCCTTTGGTTTTGATCTCCTGTATTAGAACAGCGGAGGAGCTGCAAAATTGACCAATTTGAATTCTACCTGTCCCTTCCCCTTCTATCCTCTCAAAGACATGCTAATTTGATCTGTAATGTGGCCAAAGGGCAGACAGTAGAAGGGAGGAGAAGCCAGAGGCATGAAAAATCCCCAAACTGGATCATCCACCCCCTGGATAATGGGAAGTTGCCTGAACAGAATGCTCAATGAGCACCTGTCCTTTTTCCAGCCAGCCCCTGTCCCCTTGCTGCAAAGCTGTAATCTCCATGGCGAAATGCATTAAACTGTCGAGCTCCTTAGACAAGTTCCACCATTCCTCACTGAATTCACAGGCTGGCTAGATATTTTGAAATTGAGAAACTGGTTAATTGTCACTTGGAAGTAGCAGAATTTAAACTACCTTACCAAAACCCTAGTCTGGGGGGACCCAGGGACTCTTGTTTTCTGCCGTCTAGACAAGGAGAAGCAAAAGGAACTTGTGTACCTTTTTCATGTTTGCCTTCATAATTATAAATGTCCTTGGACGAATACCCCTTAACCCGTGCGTGTACCTGACTTGTGTATGGCTGAAATTCCACATGACACCGCTGGGCTCTCTACACCATGATCTTGTTTTAGAGGTGCTCATCCTTGCTAACCATGATCTCTGTCTCAGGTCACATTTTTGAGGCTCTTGGCCAGCCTACGGACAGGCTGCCTTTGGGTCAGATAAAGATGTGTTCGTTGCTGGCTTTACCTAACCTCTGCCTAGAAGACGCTGTCCATGTACCTTAAAATTCTGACCACACATACTTGAGCTGGTCAGTTCTTGTAAGACTCTTGGGCTCCATGATAAGAAACTGGACTAGTCACACAGGAAGACCCTTCCCTACCGTGGGCCCTGTGATCTGCATGTGGGCTGCACGTGCCTCCGAGGTCCCTCAGGCCCTCCTAGTCTCTGTCTTTCCTAAGCCTAAAGGCTTCTCTACGGTCTCTCAGACCAGATCCCAGCATAGATATAAGGACTCCCCAAGACAGAGCGCCTGCCTCAGGGCAGGCTGGTAGCCAGGGAGCCCCACGCCGGGACTGAGGAGTTGGCAGAGAGGGCTAGTTGTCCACAGGAATGCAGATAAACCAGGGACTAGGACTGTGTTGACCATGACCTCTGAAAGAGGGGGATGATCAAAGACCAGGGCTAAACCAGGTGTCACAGGGTGTCCCGACAGGCAGGTTGGACACCTGGATGCATCTGGCATTTGGAGTTGGGCGTCCCCTGTCTCTACCCTCTGATCTACCTTGGGGCTGAGGAACTTCCAGGGAAGAAGACGCAAGGCTCGCCCACAGTGAGCTCCACTCTCCAGATCCCCTTCACCTGCTGGCGCCCCCAGCACCCAGCTGCTGTGAGGGCTGGCTGCTAACAACTCAGATTGCCCTTGGCTGAACCTGAGGCTATGTACCTCACCCTCCAGAGGCAGCCCACGGTGAACTGATACGGGGCACAAAAGGTCAGCTCCTGGCTTTAAAGTGGTAGCAACTGGGTATTGCAATTAATCCTCCAGAGCCCCTATGAGATCAGGCTGAGGGTCGTCTCCAGTGGGGACCGCTCATGAGACCTTCCTTAAATAAGTCATGTGCCTTCGAATTCTTGCTCAGGCTCCACTTCTAGGGATACCCCCCTTGGTGACATTTTGTGAATGAACACTGGGGGAGGGCCCCCATCTTTGAGACAGGGGTCTGCAGATCGCGTAGATCGGGTAGATCGGAAGCACACTGAGGACGTCAAGAGAGTGTGATGAGGAAGGACACTCAGGCCTAGGCTGCATAGAGAAGGAAGCAGGTGTGAGAAAGATGAGATTGGAGGGCGTGACGGCTTCAGTTCCAAAAAAGAACAGGTGTAATTCCAGGTGAGTTCGAAAGCTCGGAGGACGGGCGTTGGGCTCAGCAATGGGTATAATCATGTTTAAAATTCAGGTCCCAAGCCTGGGCAAAGATTACTTGTTAACTTGGATGTGGGTAAATGTCACCGAAGTTTTGGTTTAGAAACTATCAGTTAACTTTGCTATGTTTTAAATGACCATAAAACTTAGCGGCCTATCACTTTGTAAATTATATAAATGTCTAAATGCTGTAAGCCTGAAACTAATATAAAATAATATCGAGTGTCAACTGTAATTGAAAAGATAAAATTTTTGAAAAAGGAAAAGAAAACTTAGCAGCTTAAGACAACAATCAAATTTTGATAGCGCCAGGTAGAACAGCATCGTGGCCTGGAAGAGGCTGTCAGGGGCAGGTGAGGTTTGAATGTTGAAGCCACTGTTGAGTAAACAGTCCTAGCAATGTGGACGGCCAGCCTCTACTTTCCGAAGGGAGCGCTCCATTGTAAAGCGGCTCCAGATGCTAGAAAATCCACCTGTGCGTCCAAACAAAACCTGCTTTCGTCCCAGTCTACCCGTAGGTCCCAGTTCTATGCACTGGGCAGAGGAAGTGGGGAATCTGTGTCCCCTACCATGCAGTCCCTCAAGAAGACCCTGAGATGCCAACGTGGAACAACCTTTTTACCTTCGAGGTAACCTCCCTTCACGAGCTTGGAGATCCTGACCAAATCTCCGCTGTCTTGCCACATGACCAACTGCGCGCAAGTCCCCAGCACTCTAAGTTCCTGACTCGGACAATTAAATTAATTTTCTCCTGGGAGGGGACGGGGAGTCACCGACCAGGAAGAGAGAATTGCTTCTGAATCCTCTGCAGGATGGGGGCTGGGGGGAGCAGCTGCGGAAGAGAGAGAATGTGGTAATTAGGTTATCCCAGCACCGCTGAAGCCTGGAACACCTCATTGAAGCAAAGGTTGACTTCCTGAGCTTAAATTATACACTCAATCTTTTTTTGTTTCTCCACTATTTTATAAGTGCAGATGTAGTCAAAATAAACATAGTCTCAGGAGATGAAAAGAACTTCCCAAGGGATTTTGACTATATTATGTTATTTAAACCATCCTGCAAGAAAAAGCTTAAGTGGTCCATGTACTGTACCCAAGCCAGGCCAGCCTTACTCTGGGCAAGCTGGAATATGGCACCCCCTGCCACTTATGGAGGGGGACTTGAGGAGACCTGGGTCCAGGCTCTAAAGCACATGAGCTGGTGGGCATGAGCTGGGCACCAGCAATGCCTCAGAGCCCTGGAGGTGGGCTCTTTGTGATCACCTGGTGCGGGAGAGGCCGTGGAACCCCCTGCCTCTGCCTTTGTCTCCAGGCACCAGAGTTGGAGATAAGGAGAGAGGAGTTTGTACAGCTGAACTGGGTGGGAGTGAAAGGGCGGGGGTCCTAAAACACCAGCATGGGATTAAACACCGCTTGGTCCTGAGAAGACAGATTGCTGGAGGATTTGAATTACTGAAGACCGAGCAGATTTTTAGCACCACTCTTTCCCCCGGTCTCTCACTCTCTCTCTTTTCAAGCTGTAAATAGATGCTGGTTCCCACCACCGCCTGGCTGAGAGCTGGGAGGAAACAGTCCCTCCTGCCTAACTCTTGCTCGCTAGCTTTCTTTCTCTGTGAAAGGCACCGAGGGCCCTGGTTCCCGCCCCCCGGAACCCTCATGCAGGGAGACAGGCTCCACCGGTAAGCCCTGGGAAGCTAGTGGGCGAAGAGCGGGAGGGGTCTGACCTGGTCTGGATCAGGCTCCACCCAGGAGGGTGGTCCGTGGAGAATTGTGACGGTTCCCAGCCTCAGACCCAGGAGCTCCCCCCAGGAATTCAGAGGCCGACAGGTGGCTGTGCCCCAGGCTTTCGAAGCCCCATGCTCCAACTTCAGGGGCCCTGGGTTGTATCATCCTGGGTCTGTAGGTAACTCACTGGCACCTCGAGAGCTCATTATCAAAACCAAGTGCTTGGATCTCAACATTTCCCAGTTTCCTTTCATCTCTGAAAGTCTGTGGAGACAAGGTTTGGGATCCGTTCTTTAAATCTTTCCAGGTGGAAGGAAGGTTGTCTATCCAGGAAGGTCTTATTGAAGACCCTTCTCTCTCAAACTCATCCCTATACCCAACAGTCCGCACGGACCACGCAGGGTAAACGACGATCGCTCCCGATTCGCAGTTGCATTCTGGGCCTTTGAAGGCCCGTGGCAGGTGAAACTGCGGCCCCCGAGTACATCCACTTTCTAATCTCTGAAAGCTGTGAATACATTACCTGCTCAGGCCTGGGGATTTTGCAGATGTGATTAAGTGAAGGACCTTGAGATGGCAAATTACCCTGGATTAGCCATATAAATACTGTGTGCTAACCTACTAAACTACTCCAGCTCCAGTTTGGAGCGTCTGGACGGGGTCAATGCAATCACAAGGGTCCTTATAAAAAGGAGGCGAGAGTTTGAGAGAGGGACAGAGAGAGAGATTTGAATGCGCTTTGCCACTGGCTTTACTGATTGAGAAAGGGGCTAGAAGCCAAGGAATGCAAGCCTCCGGAAAGAACACAGTCCTCTCGACAGTGAGTTTAACCCAGTGAGACCCCTGACCGACAAAAGGTCAGATAATAACTCTGTGTTGTTTTCAGTCAGTACGTTTATGGTAAAGTTCCAGCAGCAACAGAAAACTGGAATGGTACACACCTCTGGGGCCAGCTTGCTTGGCGTGCCCCGAGGCAGCTGTGAGCGGATGCCGTGTGTAGGCTCATGTCTTTGACCGGGTTCCCCAGAGGCAGACCCTGAAACTGATCCAAACGCCAGTCATTCATTTGGGAATGGTGAGAAGTGGAGAAGGGAGACAGGGAGACAAAGACCGTTGTTTTTCTCCAAGCAAGTTACTGCTGTGGGCGGTCGGGGCTGTGCTTGTCTTAGGATCTTTGAAACATTATGGAGTAGGACTCAGAGATGTTTTGCCTAAGGAGCTGGGGCCTGTTACTGGCTGATGGTTGCTCTTGGGGTCCCCAGCACATCTAGCCTGTTGCCACATGGACTGGTTGAAGTCCCCAGGGAAAGAGGTAGAGGTGCAGGTCCCCCAGGGAGAAGCCCTTGGTGTGAGGGGACGGTGAGTGCTGAGACAGTATGCTGGGCCCAGCAGGGTCACTAGCGCTGGCTTCCTGGGGGTGGCAGATTTTGCCAAAAAGACAGGCTGCTTCCCGTGCTGCAGATTCATGTGGATCCTCTTAGAGTTAACCTGGGGTGTGCCTTGGAGTCTGAAATCCCAGGGAAAGAGCTGGAGGCTTTGGAGACTCAGCGCTTTCATTTCTCCTTTCACTCGTTGCACCTAAGGAATGAGAGGGTGCGAGCAGCAAGGGGAAGGTAATTTTTCCTGGATGTGGCCTTTGATGGCAGGGGGAGGGTTCCTGGCTAGGGATCAAAGGCACTTCACGAAGCAAAGGAGAAAGGTGTTTCATGAGGACGTGCTCCTTTGATAAAGAGGGAGCTAGATGATTCTTGACAGAGGGGGGGAGGAATCAAATCAAAGCGACTAAAAATTTTAACATGAAAAGGGAACAATAGTCTCATAAAGTACACTCAGGCCTGGTAGACAACTCATCTGAACTAGGAATAGGAGGGCGCCATGTTAAAAAGAACGGCGAACAGATTCACGCTGTAGATTAAGGGATCTAGAAACTCAAGGAACCAAGCAGAAAAGCAAGACAGAGAATATTTCCACAGGGCTAGAAGGTGGGAAGTCAAATCTGTTTTGTGATCGGGGTCAGAGATGGGGCTGGGCTGGACTGGCAGCCCCCCGAAGTCCTGCCGCATGCCCCCGCCTTGCTGAAGAGAGCACTTCCCGACATGTCCTGCTGACAACTTCAACTCCCAGCCAGTCAGGGAGAGCTGAGAGCGAAGGAAGAGTATTCGGGAACGACTGACCGGCAGCCAAAGACTAGCTGGCACACGGAAGAGGTAAAAGCTTTGGGTGAAGTGACCACTGAACCTGGGGATTCATCTGTGAAATATTGGGCACGGTAAGCAAGTGGATTCTAGACCTCAGAAGTCACTCTAAAATGCCCACGGGAGGGGCACGGTTCTGTGGCTACAGGAGCCAAATGGTGAGATGACACAGGTAAAATGGAGACTTTCGCCATGAAATGACCACAACCCGAGAAGAAGGCTTCTCCAGAGAGAAATGCGCCTGTAAGAAGGCACTCAGATAAAATCTCCTCCAGAGGATATAAGGAAACGATAGAGGAGGGGAAGGGTGAGGGGGGTGGGGGGCACAGCCAAGGACTATGATTAAAAGTAAGGAAAGGGCCAGGAGGGAGGAAGAATAAATCCCAGGAAAACCCTTGACTACTTCTAATACTGGAAAAAACAAAACTGAACAGCTTCTAGATTCAGTCTATGAAAAACACGTGAATCTCTTTGATCCTTGTATCAATTCAGTGGGGTAGGAAGAGGAAACTGAGACTCAGAGTGACAAAGTGACTTGTTCAAGTTCACACAGCTAGTTAGTGGGTTACACAAAAATGTTTACAAGTGAGGTAGACTTGCAGCTGGTTCAACCATTGCTCTAAGAACCCCTCTTCATGCTTCCATGTTAACATGGAGAAAGGTTTCCGGTGGATTGCCAATACACTGTGCCTTTAGCATGGGTGTGGGTGACACTTTTATGAGTTCCTAAAGCCAGGAGGCCTATGGAAGGAATTCTGATAAAGATTCAAAATTATTTGGAGGCGTTGGACTTCTTAGACAAACCGGTGTCCATGCACAGGCTGAGTGGCCCTCTGGGGAAATCTCTGGGGTGCTCTGTGGTGGGGGCCAGATAATCACCAACTTCACATGAGCTGGCAGGGTGTTGTGGCAACATCCGGTGAAGGCCCTGTCGCCTAATGGTCCACTCTGAGCAACTATGCTCATATTCCCGAGCGGTCATGTGGGCCCGGCTGGCGGTGAGGGGTGCCTGGGGTACACCAGGCGGTTGCTCCATTGCTGTACCCCAATTAGTCAGGCGACTGGGTGCCCAGGACCCCTGCTAGCTCCTGGGTTCCACCACACTGGTCCTCATTGCTGGGTTCCCTTTCCACAGCCACCCCGTCTTCTGCTGTCCCCTGCCCGTCTTCCTGTTCAACGTGATCCCCTCTGCTTTCTGCCATTCAGGAGTTCCTCATAGCTCCTTGTCCACCAAGAGCCCCTCTTTTTGTTGTTGAGTGTGTTTACACAGCTATGCAACATATTCTTTTTACAGCTCTTATCATTTCTAGGATTTGGCTTATGAGGGGCTGACAGTGGTGTTTGCCACCGGCCACACTGCAACCGGAAGTCACGACCTAAGTGCTCTGCTTCAAACTACGTACCAAGTCTCTGTTTCATAGCCTCTGAAGACAGAAAAATGAGATTATTTTCTTTGGAACCCCAACTCCGAAGGCACAGAGAGCTGTTCGTGCTCACAGCCCACGTGATTCCTTCCTTAGTCAAAGACAGAAAAGGCAGCTACAATAATATGTCATCCAACACTTTTTAGACTTGTGGCAAATTTTTCTTTTTGAAATCCTGGAGCAAGCCTTGGAGTGTCTCCCAGAACAATAATTGCTTATAAGGTATCCAGTGAAATTAGAATAGCTGGAGGCTGTGGAAAATAATAATATATTTGGTGATCACATAATGTTTCCCTTTTGTTCCACCATGGATGACTAGAGACACAATTTTTCAATTTTTCCCAGCAACACTCAATTTGGGCTATCAAAACCCCATAAACTCACCTCCTTATTCTTCCTTTTTGTCTTTGCAAGGAGAATATAAGAGAAGAGGAATTAAATTGTGTTTTTATTTCATCTTATTGTCAAGAATCTCTTCTACAAATTGAACATGAAATAATACCCAAATGTGGCTTAAAATTAGTAAGACTAGCAGGAGCCTAAGAGCCCAAATTTATCCTTTGATACAAACCTTTGGAGATGTTTTAAAAAAAAGACAAAGCTAATTTGGAGAGACAAATTCATCAGAATCAATGCGAAAGATATGTAAGAAAGGCTGGCTAATGCAGAGGGGCGTCAGAACTCACTGTCTGTGCAAGAGTTTGAGAGCGGGACCCCAGGTTGGCCTCATTGGATTTAAGTTCTTGATGAGCCGGCCCATCCTCTCTTTACAGATTTATTTCCCATTATTTTCTCTTGCTCTCACTTTTCCTCACATCCTTTCCTCTCTCTCTCTCTCTCTCTCTCTCTCACTCTTGCTCTCACATATGCATGCACACACACATACAACTGTATACACTTCAGAGAACAGTCCTGCAAATTAGGACCATATCTGCCTGCTGAGCACTAATATTCTGAGCCTGTCATGAATCTTGTTCGTTTTAGGGATCAGCAGAAATTTACCAAGATGCCCAAGTCCTTTTCATAGTTAATGGTGAAGCCTAGAGTTGCCAGTTAAAATGTTAACTTTGCCCAGTTACACTTGAATTTTAGATAAGTGATAAATATTGGCAACTGCTTATACTATTTTTTTTTCTGGTTATTTATCTGGTATTTATTTTCAGCTGGGCATCCTGTCTTTTTGTTTTGTTACATCTGGCAACCCTAATGGAGGTGGTGCACCAGTCAGGGTGTTGTGAGAAAAGAGAGGAAAGATTTAAACTGGGTAATTTGAGGAGGGTTTCAAAAAGAGATTATTGACAAACGGGTGGACAGTCCCAGGAGACCACAAAAGATGATGGGCGGGGATGGCGGGGTGGGGGGAGGCGGTGTGGCCTGGAGTTAGAATAGCAGGGACCCTTACTAACCCTAAAAGAACAAGGAGAGAGAGTGGTTCCAGAACCAGCCCAGAGGCAGAGAGGCTGCATGGAGAGGGCTACCTGAGCAGAGCAATGACCTTGCCCGGGGGGCTGAACCCATCAAGGAGGTGAGAGCACCTGCCCATGCGGTTCACAAGGACCAGTTGTTGGGGCTGGCGTGGGTAGGAGGAGACTGGATGGAAAGAGTCATGGAAAATATCCAACACAGGACGTTCTGGGCATTCAGGGGTGTGGATCTGGTGTAAAACAGGCAACAGCACTGGCGTGGAAACACTTCCCTGTCACATGCCGGCTTGGGAAGGCCCCCTCTGCCTGGGGACAGCCTCTGGGTGTGAGCTCAGGTGGATGATCTATGGGCCCTGGGAGAGACACACTGCCCCTTGCGGGTCTGTTGTTTCTTGGGTTTACTTTTCCTTCCGTCTTCCCAGCCTCTGTGAGCCCAAGAGGAAGTTCAAGAAGCCCTCTTGAACTGTGTATTAGTCAGGGCTCTCCAGAGAAACAGAACAGATAGAATGTGTGCTTGTCTATCTGTTTGTCTGCCTGTCTCTATCATCTATCTGTCTCTATCATCTATCTGTCTAGAGAGAGAGATTAATTTTAAGGAATTATCTCCTGCAACAATTGTAGAGGCTGGCAGATCCTAAATCCGCAGGATGCGCCAGCACGCTGGAGATCCAGAGAAAATCTTATGTTGCGGTTCAAGGCCAAAGGCTGTCAGGCTAGAGACGAGGGAGCAGCCAATGTTTCAGTTCACGCCCGAGGCTGTCTACTGGCAGAATCCTTCTTGCTAAAGGGATGCCAGTCTTTTGTTCCATTTGGGACGTCAACTGTTCAGATGAGGTCCACCTGCATTATGGAGGGGAATCTGATTCACTTTGTCTACAACTTAAAATGTTAATCTCACCCAGAAATACCCTCACAGAAACATTCAAAATAATATTTGACCAAATATTTGGGTACCACAGCCCAGCCAGGTTAACCCCTAAAACCATCACAGACTACTTTTGGTGTAGTCCTTGGCCCAAGACACAAAGATTGTCACCCTCTCACAGCCCAACTCAGCTCCCAAGGCTGGGCTGCCCCTGCTCGGTTCTGAGGTCAAAGCAAGAGAAGGCTTGCGTTTTCTTTACTCCGGCCACTTTCTTATCTCCTCCTAGGAACCTGCCAATGGTGCAGACAGGTGGCCAAAGACTGGGGCATTTAGAATCTTGGTCCTCCGAGCCTGAAGTAGCTTGGAGGCATTTTGAAAAAGAACCTACTCCAATCAAGAAGCTGTTTACCTGAAATGGTTGTTACGAGTTCTTGATCATGGAAAATACTGGAAGCCAGTGTCAGAGTGTGTTGACATATGCAATCTTCCTTGTATATATGTGCAGCATTGGGATTAACCACTGGCTATCAAGCCTAGGATTTTTCTAGGCTTTCATGTGGATGGTTCCTAGAACTGTTTGTGTGATGGCTAAGCATGCAGAATGGGTGTCTTTTGGAGAAGCGGCACTGCTTCTCAGGGAGCTATGGACTGGTTCTGCGACTCATGGGTGATTCAAATTCGTCTGTATTAGAGATAACGTTCAGTTTACGTTATGAACCAATTTCAGACACAGTTCAGAACCAGTGCCACACAATTAACTGTGCAACATGAGCACCCGGAGAATGTCCAAGACTGGGACCCGGGGTGGCATTCTGATTTTCATGTTAGACATTCCTCCTCTAGGTACATTGCTGTGTCAAAGGATTCCCCCATTGCACAGGTGGGAGCGAAAATAAAATTATGCTCTCATCCTTAGACAAAAGCATTTCCATCGTGTTCCTAAGCAGTGAATAATGAGAGCGACACTGTTGTTCTGACCTTTTGTGGCAAGAACTCGCACTGGTCTTTCCATGGCTAATTATTGGGTTAACCTCATGATTAATGGAATCAGTTAATACCATTTCCAAAAGATAGTACCACCCCAATTCCTAGGTGGTAGGGCGTCCACAAAGTTTTGGAAAGATCTCAAGGTCGACAGAATTCCAAATGAAGAACTCTGAATGTGGTTTCTTTAGTTTGATCGTGTTTTTGCTATCATATCATTAATAATCAGCTGTTGATAAGCTTGGCAAAAATCACATTTTTCAATGATTTAAATTCCCCAATAAGATTAACAGGAGATTTGTTGACTTTCAGTAAAGTTAATGCTTAAGTGTCTCAGTTAAATTGTATTTTTAGTCTCTATAGAGTGTTACTTCACCCAGAGGTCTATGCACTGGAATAATTCAAGTGTTCCTAGTTCGGGGACATCTTGTTTGATTAAATGTTCAATCAATCTCTTATTCAAAGTAAGAATTCCATTTACAGATTTCAAGGGGATTGGTAAAATCATTATTGAAGGTTAAGCAGAGGACTGACAGGTTAGACTTATGTTTTGGAAAGGCTTTTCTGATGGGGGCGTGCAGAAAGTTTTGGAGGGATAACGATTAGCAGCGGGGAGGGAGACCCACTGGAGCCGACTGCCGCCTCCAAAGAATGGAGGGGCTGACCTGGGCCAGGGACGGTGGAGTTGGTGGGTGCCATGAGTCTGGCCCCATGTGACAGCGGCCCTGAATCTAACCCTGGATCTCTAGTTACAGGGAACACAGTTGAGAAGGGCCCTGCTGCAGTGCACTTGGTTGTGTACAAATCTGTCTCCTCCCCTGGACTGGGAGCTGTAGGAGGGCAGGGGATATGCCGCATTTTTCCTTGTAACCCTCGGGTAGGGGCGGATTTAATGGCGGGCACACCGGGTGCGCGCCCTGAGCCCCGACTTCTGAAGGGCCCCGCAAAACCCCAACTTCATACTTTTTTCTAATGACACCAAGTTTGGTTTCCTATGTGCAGTTTTAATTACGTACAAGTTTACAATCGGCGGTAAAACCCGATAGTGTGTTTAAATATTTTCTTCTGTGCCTGGGGCCTCAACCGAACTGAATCCACCTCTGGGCCTAGGCGGTCCCCCCTCCACCCCCCGTCCCCAACGTTAAATCTGCCTCTGCCCTCGGGTGACCAAAGCGGTGCTTGGCAGGAATGCAAAAATATTTGTAGTTAATTAAATTAAGTAAAAATGACTTCTAGATTGGGAGGGTGGCCAAACTGGGCTCTATTACAGTGATGGATATATTGATCAGAGTCCTCATGCAATGCCAGTCCCCCTGCTTCGGTCCTTTTAAACATCATCTCACGTAACTCTCCCATCAGCCCTAAAGATGGGCGTTATTAGTCCCATTTTGCGGGGGAGAGAGACGCTCACAGGGGACGGGTGACTCAGCTGGCAGTGGTAACCCTGGGGTGGGAACCCGCTCCCTGGGCCTCCGCACACAGTGCTGTTCACGCTGCCAGAGCCTTCCCCGCCCAGCATTCCTCTGACTCCCTCAGGCTAATCTGTGTTACGTTCCACCTCCACCTCCAGGGGCCCCAAAGCCACCACATTCCTTGTCTCCCGTCTGCCAGTGGCACCCCTCCCCACCCTCTGCAGCCCTGGTTGCCATCCCAGGCCACCTTCCCCAGGGGCATTCCACCCCTAGACCTCTCCCTCCCCATCGGTATGACCTGTTGCCCGCGATTTGCCAATTGGGTGCATGAGTGCATCTCAAGGTGAGAGATACTCAAAAGGCTGTTGGTCCAGGACAAGGCTCCTGTCCGGGCTGCCGATGCCTTCAGCACAGCCCGGGAGGCCCCTCGGTCCAATGCAGGCCAGAGGCGAGATGCGTGGGGACCAGGAGGGCCCTTTGGTCCCTCCAGAAGCAGATCTTAGACACTGTTGCTTAAGTGGGAGGGTCACTTCTTATGAGAGAGAGAGAGCTGAAGGCGAGCCTGCTTGTGCTAAGCCGACCCCTGGAGGGAATCCGCTAATAGAATCATAAATCTGCAGAGGCCTCAGAGCCTGTCACCTCATCGATCGGGCCACCGAAGCGCAGCGAGGCTAGTCACCATGACACACCTGAAGGGGCAGAGCCAGGGCCGGTAGGAAAGCCCGGGGAAGGAGGGACATCATGATTAGGACAGAGCCACTCCCCGTGCGCCCCCCCCCCCCGCCCCATTCTCACTCCCCTGGGGCACGCAGGCACACGCTTCCTGGTGGTTTGTGCTAAGCAGGACGGCTGGCGAGGTCGGTGCCAGGGCGGGCGGGTGCTGAGGGTCCACAGCGACTCGGTGAGTCACTCTAGAAGGTCACCTCCAGCTCTGTAGGGTGTGGCATTTGTCAACAGCTGTGGCGAAGCCTGAATAATCCTGTCTGCAGGATAAGGTCCCTCTGAAGAGTTTTAACTGTGTTATCCGACCCTAGGAGTCCCCTCCCGGCTGCTGCCCCCACAACTCTGTGGCCTCCCCCAGGAGATGGGACCTAATGAATGCCCTTTACTAATTTAAGCCCCACGTGTGGGAGGAGGGGCCCCCAGAAGAAAGTGAATCTCCGGGAGAGTGGCCCTTTCTCAGGAAATTGCAAATGACCAAAATTGACCCCAAAAGTCGAAAACCTGTACAGACCAATAACTACAAAAAACTCTAAAGAGTTACCTAAGAATCGCCTGAAACAAAACCCACCAGTTCCTGGTAGGAACACGAGTGAATAACTTTTTTTGAACTTCTAAGAAATACATAATTTTTTTTTGCTCAATCAATTACCCTGGAGCTTAAAAATGTGAAAAGGTCCTCTGATTGATTTCAGAAGGCACGTGCGACCCTGATATAAAATGATGATAATCACCATTCAGGCAGAGAAAACCATAGACCAATTTCACGTAGGAGTTATCGACATAAAAATTCTAAATAAAAAAACTACAGCAACTCAAAGGGAGACGGACAAGAACATGCGCCAAGGGTTCGAGGAATGCAAGAATGCTTTGAAATCAGATAACAAATAAAATTTATCAGAGCACAGTGCACAGAGCATTAGTGGAGTTCGTGTCTATTTCTGATATGTAAATTTACCTGAGGGGCTGGTTAGTCCCAGTTTTTGCTCCCAGGTGTTTGTCTCCTCCTTTATCTGCCCTGTTCTGCGTTCTGCCGTAGCGGACCTCCACAGATGGTATCTCTGGGGCTTCTGCTTTCAGTCTGTGTTCAGCCGGAGGGTGTGGGCAGAAGCCTGGAAGATGGGGAGAGAGAGGGAAGGGTTGGAGGGATTCTTCCCACATCCCTCTCCACCCCCTGTATTCCTGGCTGTGGCTGTGTTCCTCCGTGGCTGCAGTGAGATTTCCCCCTGCCCTGCTGTCTGCAGGCCCCGGGGACTCCTGGGCTCCCTGGGCAGCGAGCTCCCGGATCCCTGACCATTTTTTGTCAGTTTCCTCAGCCCAGCCTGTACCGCTATATTTAATTTCCTCAATTCTCTTTAAATTCTTTTCAAGGTATCATCGGCTTCCTGTCGGGGTCTTGATGAATACATTTAGCGGGATGAATAATATTTATTATAAATCAATAAACAAAGTATTTATTAGTGTAATTAAATTGTTTACTAAGGTAGTAACAGGGGAAAAGCGCCTGAAGTTGAAATCTCAAACTCTGGAAGTCAGCGATAATAAAATAAGAGAGCATTTCAAAATTAACGGACGGTGGCCAAAACTGGCTTCACAGGGAAATAAAGCCATAAACATATACATTAAAAACTATTTTTTTTAAAAAAAGCATTCAGGAACTTAGGAAAGAACACCAAGGGTTATAAATGGAAAGCAGAAATTAATAAATTACAAAGCAGAAAAGAAAGGAATGAGTAAGTTAAAAATCTGATTGCTGTTTCTTTCTTTTTTTAATCCTCACCTGAGGACATGTTTATTGATTTTAGAGAGAGGGGAAGGGAGAGAGAGAGGAAAGGAGAGAAACATTGATTTGAGAGAGAAAAACATCAGTTGGTTGCCTCCCAGACCAGGACAAGGACCGGACCCCGACTGAGAATCGAACCAGGGAACTTTCACTTTGTGGAATGACACCCAGACAATTGAGCCACACTCGCCAGGGCTGCTTACTGTTTCTTTGACAAAACTACTTATATTAGAAATAAATAAAATTAAAAATTAGAAAGGAGAATTGGCAAGAGCTACAGAAGACATTAAACAAAGGCTCAGGAAATGACTGGCAAACCTAGGTGCAAATTAGAAACGTGGATGAAATGATTAATTGTTTAGAAAATATAGCACTTAACAACATTTACTGTAGAAGAGATAAGAAGTCTAAACAGACCAATGGTCAGAGAAGGAATTGAGAATGTAACATCTCCTAATCATTAGGCCCAGGTGGTTTCTCGGGTAGGTAATTTCAAATATCCAAGAAACAGAGAAACCCAACGCTCATACCATCTCCCTGCACAGAAAATGAAGACGAGCTGCTCTAGGAAGCCAAAAATAACACCGGCGCTCGGATGGGACTGAGCGCCAGGAAGCCCTCCAACCTCGCGTTGGTGGAATATCACAGCAACGCGATGAGCCAGACCCGGTGGGCTCCGTTTTCGGGAAAACCAGGCGTGGTTCAATATCGTGAAACCATCAGTATAATTTACCCCCATAACAGATCAAAGGAGGAAAACTTTATGTTCACCTCAAGGATTCAGAAAAGGACGTTGAAAAACATTCCACAGCCATTCTTGATAATATCTCTACATAAAATAGAAATAGATCCTGTCTCCACCCAAAAGTCAGGTTAATAAGTGAAATAATAGTAATACCGCCTTTGAAGTAGGTGACAGGCTGTACCTTCTAAATTGGCTGTCGTGCTTTTGCTGGCAGTTTTGACCTTTACAAATAAAGCGGCGTAAAAGCAAGGGCTTTTATCACTTCTCGGCCTTTTGGCTAAGATCAAGTGCATGAGACGTTTTGAGTTAATTTTGAGTATGGTATGAAGTACAAATTCAATTTCAGTTTTTGCACCCAGATTCCAGTTGACCCAGCACCATTTGTTGAAAAGACCATTGTTCCCCCATCGAGTTGTCTTGGCACACTTGTTTATTGCCGAGGGTTAGTTATAGATGCTCAGTTCTGTTCAATTGGTTTACATGTATGCCTATGCTCATGCCAGTACCAATTTGGTTTTTAAACAAAATATTTTTAAAATTTATTTTTAGAGAGAACGGAAGGGAGAAAGAGAGGGAGAAAAAGATCAGTTGGTTGCCTCTCCTATGCGCCCCAGCTGGGGACTGAACCCACAACCCAGGCATGTGTCTGACCAGGAATTGAACTGGTGGCCTTTTGCTTTGTGGAATGATGTCCAACCAACTGAACCACGCTGGTCAGGGCGGTACCAATTTGTTTTCGTTGTTACTGCTTCACAGTACGTTTTGAAATCAGAATGTGTGAACTTTCCAAATTTGTTCTTCCTATTCAAGATGGTTTTAGCTGTGATGAATGCATTGCATTTTCATACACATTTTAGGATCAGCTTATTAATTTCTGCAAAAAACTCATCTGGTATTTTGATAAGGGTTACACTAAACCTGTATATCGACTTGAGGAGTATAGCCATATGAACAATATTAAGTCTTCTGACTTGTGAACTTGGAAGTATTTCCCTTTATTTAGATCTTTAATTTCTTTCAACAATATTTTACAGCTTGGTGGAGAAGAAATGTGTAAACACAGTGACTTAATCTCCCAAGGCTGGGGTGTGACATACAAATTCTACTTCTAAATCACTCAAAACTTTCTTCATCTCCAACCAATACAATAAACACCATACAAACAAGCACGCATTATCATTTTGTTGTTCCCCAGTTGCTCTATGAAACTGAGTGAAGTTTCATTTCTTGATTCTAGGATGCAGTGAAAAAGTCCTGTGGGTGAACCAAAGGGGACATTTTTATCGCAGGGGTGTTGCCCCTTTATAGTGTACTGTGGTTTCTGTCAGATCTTAATCAGCAGTCATGCAGTGTATCAGTGATGTGCGTTATCATGAAAAACCGTGACAACAACGTACAGGAATTAGTTTCCAGCTCTTCAAAAATGTTCATCCATTTTGTAAGACAGATTTGTTTGGTAGAGATAGAGGTTAGTTGTTATAAGCCTAAATCCTTGCTGTAGTATTCCACGTAGAGCACAGACACTTCCGTGGAGACTTAAGGGAATGTTTAGCTTGATGTCATCATGCTGGACTGGTCCCAGGAATCTATGTAATGTGCATTTGACAAGCACAGAACTGCAAGTCAAAGTAGATTTTGCATCTGACTGTGTTCAGTTTACCCCTACATAAAAGAAAAAAAAAGGTGCCCTAAAGGTTGTAGGTAGTTCAGAGAAATATTATCGGGAAAGGAAACACAAAGAATAAAAATATCCTATTATATCATGGGACAAAAAGAAACATGCCATTATTATCTATTATTAAAATAGGTCAAATCTGTTTAACTAGTCTTATTATATTATGTTCTCCTTTTTGAAAGTCTTGTATTTGTGTATCCTAAGAGCACAGAATTACACGGCTTACAAAATTTAAATATCAATTTAAAAGGCTTTAAAATAAATGGCTTAAGAAAATTGTCCTATCAGAGCACAGAAAGAAACATTATAAAGTATTATTATATTGTTTTCAATGTATTTATTTTATTAGTTCTATTAATTGCTACTAATTGCCACTGTCAGCTAGTCCAACTGATGTTTTGTTTCATATATGTGACAAAAACTAAATAATATAAAATAATATATAATTTCAAATAAACATCTATTTTTCCTATTTTATAGTAAAGTAGAAGACATGTATTACATATTATATTATATTATATTATATTATATTATATTATATTATCATTACATTTGATTTCATATGTATTGTCCTGAATTGGTTCTCCACAAAATGGTTAAAATCCACAAACTACACAAAAGCCCAGAATCAACAGGAAATGAGCCCACATGATTCTTCCCCTGACTCTCGGAAGCAAGAGTTGAGGAGGGGGGTATTTAAAGGGAAACTAAGGTCTTTCATGGACATGGAGAGTCAGGCACCAATGAATTTGGATTATTAATGTTAGTTGGCTCGGGTAGGCATAACAGTACCACAGACTGGGTGGCTTAAACAACAGAAATCAATTTTCTTACAGCTCTGGAGGCTGGAAGTCCAAGATCAAGGTGTTAGCAGGATTGCTTTCTCCTGCGGTCTGTCCTTGGCTTCAGATGGCCACCTGCTCACCACGTGCTCACAGAACCTTTCCTCTGAGAGCACAGAGAGACAGAGGGGGAGAGAGAGAGGTCTCTGGTGTCTCTTCCTCTTCTTGTCTGGGTGTTGGTCCTATTGGCTTAGAGCCACATCCTTATGACATTAATTAACCTTAATTACTTCCTTAAAGGTTCTGTCTTCAAATGCAGTCACATTGGGGGTCAAGGCTTCAACAGATGACTTTTAGGAGGACATAACTGAGTCCATCACAGTAACCCTCACAGCAACCCATGGTCTGGCAGATCCTGCAGAGCAGAAAACAGAAATGAGGTCAAACAAGAAGTGAGACACTTTAAGACGTGTCACTAGTTACACTCGCACTTAATTATACAAGCTCTCAGATGGATTCCACAAACAAAGCCCAGGTATATGCTATCTACAAGAAACTTGAGTAAAAAAAAGTGCAAGAAAAATGTTAAAATGAAAAGAATGGGCACACATCTTCCAAGTGTAAATGAAAAGAACTCAGGGTTTGCAACACTGACTCAGAAAAAAATACAATTTTAGATGAAGAAAATACCCGAAAAGAACCAATAGGATAATAAATTTAATCATGCAAGGTACAGTCGAAATAACGTACCTATCTACCTGCTCTGCAGCGGAAAACTTTACAAAGTGTCTCCCTATCTTTGAAAGACGAGGCAAACCATTAATTATGTTGGAGAGGATTTGAATAATACCGTCAGTAAGGTTCATTTAATAACTATCCAAGGAACTGTGTGTTCTCTAAACAGAGAATACATACTCTTTTTTATTGTCTATAGAAGCCACATACACTCACACACACAGTGTTCCATGTTCTTTGTTCACAATATTATAAAAGTTGAAAGCAATAACAAAAACCTCTAAACACTTGGGAATTAAAAAAAATGCTATCCTAAATAACTCTTGGGTTAAAGAGAAAAATCAAAACTATAATTATGTAACATAGCAACATATGTTGGACTGGATCCCAAAGCTCTACCAAGTGGGAAATCAGTAGCCTTAAATTCTCTCATTAATAAACAGAATGGAAATAAATGAGCCTCTGATTCCATTCAATAACTTATACAAAGCACATCAAATGGAGAAAATACATTATTGATGACAAAACGCAGACATTAATTAGTAAGCAGAGAAGCGGTGGAATTGATAAATACCTCTAACAACTGCGTCTCTGAGAAAAGAACAAAAAAGAACAACCACAAAACAGAAAATATCCTGACCACAAAGCCAAAAGAGAGAAAACACAAACTCAGAAAACTATGAAAGAATAAAAGATGCAAGCAAGATGACATCTGCCAAAATAATTCTCAAACTGGTCAAGAAAGCTCGCGGCTCTAAATCCACATGGCGGTCTAGCTCACTCACGCAAACTGCAAAAGCCTTTTATTTCCCAGCGTGGAAATCTATCACAGTATGTTCATCTGTTCTTCTTCTACTGGTGGATATTTAGATGCATCCTCTCCCCCCCCCCGCTGCAATGAACACCACCACTATGGACCTTGTTGCACAGGTGCCTTGTGCGCATGTATCAGAGCAATTTCCAGGGTGGCCTCCGTGCCAGCAGCATCAGTGGTTCCTGGGGACAAGTTAGCGAAGCAGGCTCCCAGGCCAGGCCCACTGAATCGGGAACTGCAAGGGTGGACCCCCGCAATCTGTTTCACAGTCCCCTCGGGTGAGTCGGAGGGGCGCTCTTATCTGGGAAACACTGCTCTGGAGTGTTTACTGTACTTAGAAGTCAAATTGCTAGATTCCGGGTACTTGGACTTAAAATAAAAAAGAGCTTTTATTTTTATATGCTATTGTCCATAAGCTCTCCTAAGGGCTGTACCAACTTATTCTTTCATTAATAGTGTAAAAGAATTTTTGGTACTCAATAATCTTGCAAACACCTGGCATTATAACCTTTAAAATGTCACACTGATAGGTACAAATAATACTTCATTGTTTTAGTTTGCATTTCTCTAACTAGTGAAGTTAAATACCTTTTCCTAGGCTTTTTGACCACTGAGGGTTTTTTTTTCTTTTGTGAATTGTTTGCCCGCTTTTCTATTGAGTTCATAATCTCTTTCCAAATGACATGCAGAAGTTCCTTATACATGTCAGGCATGTGTACTTCAAGTGTCTTTTCCTAGTCCGTGCCTTATCTTTACTTTGGAAAGGTTCTTTACTTTGATTATGGTGATTATAATTATACTATACTATACTATATATTATACTATATGGTATATAGAGTATATAATATGATATATTATAATATATAGTACATTATACTATAGTTTTACTTTTTGTATGGTAATAATATTTAGTGTTCTTTCTTTCTGGTTTTTTCTCTAGTTCATACATGTATGGTTATTTGAGGGGGTTGGATCTCATTAAAGAAATCCTCCTTGACTTCAGAGCCCTAAAGATATTTCCCCTGTTTTTCTCAGGAAATGAAGACAGCCTGAGAAGGGGTAAGCAAACACTTAACATGAACATGCCCTCTACGTTTGGCGGAGTCCCAGGGCCATCACCTGTTGGCCTCGTTGTGTGCTGCCCCGTGAAGTGAAAAGAGTTCTCCCATTTTTGTCTTTTTATCTCTCAGTCCCTCTCTTCTGTCCCTACCTGGCTTCTTCAGCCTCATCTTTCCAACTCCAGGCAGAGACTGCAAATGCCGGGTGCGAACGGCAGGTGAAGCGGCGAACGCTGAGATGGTGGTGGTGATGATGAAGTCCATAAAGGAAAGGATGCCCTCAGTTCTGAGAAATACCATCGGCTGTATGGAGAACAGCACAGAAACCTAACAGAGGCCAACGCAGAGAACTATAGTTTTTCATGCGGTACATCATTTAGGACACAGATGGCCAGTCAGGGAGAGCAAAGCGTGAAAGGCCACTGAAAAATAGGAAATGCGCCGGCTGGTGTTGACATTAGCTTGCCCTTCAGACAGAGGTTTAAGAAAACTTTTGCAGGCAGCCAAGGATGGATCTACCCTGTCTGGGGATAAAAAAGAAAAATTCTGATATGTGGGCTTTTGAAAAAAAAATACTGAAGAACAATGCAACGGAGTTACTTCCAGAAGATTCAGAGGAAGAGCACCCTTCTCAAAATGATCTATTATAAGACCCAGGATTAAGGAGAGAAGGGGCAGGGGGAGGGGAGAGAGAGGAAGATTACATAGCATACTGAATGGAGTGCTAAGGACAGGGTCTCTAGGAGTCAGCAGCATAAAGTCATAAATAACAGGCTAAGGTGATCAGGCAACTATGGGAGAACAAAAAGAAAAAGAAATAAAAAAGAAATGGACAAGAATAAAAGTTTGCTGGGAAACCAGGGGAGGGCAGAGCGCCTCTGTCTCGTCTATTTGTACTCGTGAATACATATGGGAGTAGAGAAGCTGTCTATGGAAACATGACAGAGGACTAACATTTCCTCTTTTCAGGCAACAGTATTAAAATATACCTGAGGACAGGGATCACTGTGATTGGGGGCCACCTGCTAGGAAAGGGAGCGACACCCCCGCGGAGAACATGTTAAGGCTCCCATTCCCAATGACTGTGAGTGTGGGCTGCTATGGCTCACAGCTGCCCCCTCCTCCAGCCACTTGCCCTCCACTGACCAGAACCTGCCTTACGTAGAAGAGGATGCTACCCCTACCTCCCCTGGGGATAGTCCAGGGCCAATAACCATCTGGCATGAGGTATAAAAGGCTGCATCCCTTTATCTCAAGGTGGAAAATTCTGGTGCAGTTCCTGCTCCAGAGCTCCCCGTGGCATCAGGCTGAACCTGACTCGGCAGACATG
The DNA here is from genome assembly GCA_004026545.1 of Mormoops blainvillei. Classification (NCBI taxonomy): domain Eukaryota; kingdom Metazoa; phylum Chordata; class Mammalia; order Chiroptera; family Mormoopidae; genus Mormoops; species Mormoops blainvillei. The sequence goes on along the minus strand of PVJD01007012.1, from coordinate 52,840 downwards.
ACATCCTTGTTTTGCTCCTTCCCTCCCTTCTCCCGAGAGTCTTCCTCAATAAAGTAATTGGTCAAGAATCCCCACTTTCAGGCTCAGTTTCTAGGTATCTTGGTCTCAGAGAGAGATTTTATCAGGAGAGCTGGTGACAATTTAACTAAGATTTAGGACATATGTTGGCTTCCGGGTCTTTCTTCCTTGTCCCAACATGGTTGTCCTGGTTGGATCATGCTCTCAAGAGTAGCCCTGTGAATGAACCCAAGATCTGAAAGTTGAAAGTCCAGGCCACTTCCATCATGGGATACCCTTATCTGAAACACTGAAGTGAGAGTATCCTTCCCACCTCCCTGGGGCCCCTGTAATCTCAGCAGAGACTCAGGAATGCAGGCTCAGCAGGGCTGGGGTCTCTGTAGGATCCCCGGCCTTCATAAGCAGTGACAGCAAGTCTCAGGATTTGCGTGGACTGGTAGGAGGTTGGGTCCAGAGACACTCAGAACTGGCTGTCAAGGTGGAATCATCTGTGATCACTGTTGGGCTGTTAGTGAGCAGTGGATGGGGCCCCTGGAATCATCGAGAGTCAGGAGGTAACCGTGGGAAGAAGCAGCCACAGTGTAGATGGCTGCCCATGAGTGGCTGACTTCTTCTGACTTCCTGGGGGGCCCACTGGAGTTTTTGCTTCCTTGCTCCAGAGTGAGAGGCACCAGGAATGAAAGAGGAGCCCCTGGGGAGCGTGGCATATACTCATCCAACAAATATTGAGTTGACCGTGGATCAAGCACTCTTCCACGTTATCTTAGGTCATGCTCCCTGCAGACGGTCTGTGTGGCTGCAGTGAGCTTGCAGGAGGTTTACTGGGGAGTATTCTCAGAAATAACATTGGGGGTAGGGGGTTCTTAAGGGAGCAGGACTGGACAAGGGGAGGGGGACTGGGATGCAGTCACATCATAGGTCTCGGCCATTTCCACAGGGAGCTCTGGAATGGCCCTTCGGAGCTGTCCCAAGTTGGGGCAAGGGAGCCAGGCCTTTGTATCCCCAAACCTAGAAGCCATTGATGTGGGCCACCTCTGTGGAGGATATACAGCCTTGGAGGGGGGCACTCCCCTTGGTGGAAGGCGATTCCTAGAGAAGGGCCAACCTGGGAGCTGGCACTGCGTGCAGAATGGGTAGTAAGTTCTTCAGTCCTGGACGTGTGGTCTGGGCAGCAGACCGACACCCATTACATACATCCCGAGAGTGATCAAAAGAGACAAGACCCCCACTGCATGGAGATTGCAGTCTAATGAAGGGAGACAGATCATAAGTAAACAGGATGAACGTGAAAATGCTGTCACAGTGATGTTCTCTGGGTGGTAAGTTCACAAGTGATTTTAAATTTTCTTATTCTGGCTTATGTGCACTTCCTAAGCATTCAGTAATGAATGTGTATTACTTGGATAATTAAAATACAAAAATCACTTTTAAAATATTTTGAAAGAAGGTAAGAATAGTGAAGATTAATTGGAATTATGTAGACTCGTCGGACGGACTTGTCCTATCAGTGCTTAAACGATAAAAATGCAAGAGTGGACAGGGAGCGCCAATCAAAAACTTTAGGGAAGGACCACGCCTGATGTAACAATTTGGTCTGTGATGCAGGTGGCATCATAGCAGCGTTTAAGAGAATGAATTAATTAGGGGTCATAAAGTCCAGGTTGCTAGCTGTGTCCCTCCCAAGCCTCTCTGAGGCTCAGTCCCCAGGTCTGCATAGAGCTGTGAGACTTAAAAGCAAGTAACGTACGCTAATAAGTAAAAGAACTTAGCACAATTCTGAGCAGGTCACAAGTACTGATAAATGATTGTGTGGATGATTATTAATAAAATCGCCAATATTCACTCTCAGCGGATTAAAGATTTTATGTAAAAAAGAGAAAGTACATTCTAAATAAATTCAAGAGTCACATGTAAAAATAATCACTACCTTCCAAATGAGTTTGATAATTTTGAAAAACCTATATATTGATATTTAAATGTCCCCCAAATCAAAAATGCTAAAATTGTAGCTTTCAGTGCAATTTAACAACAACAAAAAGTTAAGAAATGCAATGGGGGCATCACTAGAAGCCCCCCCACCCCCCCTCATGAAGACTTTTCCTTTGCAGCCTTGGCTGGTGTAGCTCAGGATTGAGCACCGGTCTGTGAACCAAAGGGCCACCAGTTCGGTTCCCAGTCAGGGCACATGCCTGGGTTGCGGGTCAGGTTCCCAGTAGGGGGTGTGCAAGAGGCAACCACACATTGATGTTTCTCTCCCTCTCTCTCTTCCCCTCTCTCTAAAAATAAATAAATATAATCTTTAAAAAAAAAAAAAGACTTCTCCTTTGCAGAGTCAATTTGCTTCCATAGGTCCTGATAGAAGCAGGGACTATGCCTCTTGTTTGGAAATTCCTTCTAAATATCTGCTTAGAATTCCGCAGCGGCAGCCTGCCATCTTCCCTCCGCCTGCCTCCTAGTCTACGTCACCCAAAGCTCCCCTAATAGGAACCATCTTCAGAGACATTATCTGACCTTCCCCACCTGAAGTCTAATAACTCGGAGAGTTTTCAGATGTGTGAAGTGCCAGACACGCCATTATCCAAAGAAATGTTTTACCCAGCAATTTACCCAGTTTCACAAAGCCATCCTCCCAAACACTAACAGGGCTTTGTGAAGGATAAGTAAGATAAGCATAGAAAATTGCAGGGAGGAACCGGGCATCCAGTGACTTCACAGACCCTTGTGAAATCTTGTTTACTTGTTAGAGGTAAATTAGTTAGAAACGGGCAAAACGGTTTTGATAAAATGACTGTATTTGGCATATGTTTGCTTTGACCTTCAAAAGCACTCCAAGTATCTCATATGTTTTAGTTTTCTGGTTTTCATTCCCTCCTTATGAGCAAACTAACATTAAAAAATAATTTTGTATATTATTACTCTTGTTTTATTAATTTATTGTTCATTACTTTTCAATTATGATAGTTGTATATTGTAAATTATGAAAATAGAGAAAAGTATAAAGAGAGGAAAAGCCAATAGTAATCTCATGGAACATGTGTAAACATTACTAATATTTTAGGATATTTCGTTCATCTGGTTTCCATCAATATACCCAGAGATACAGCAAAAAATGGGATAATACCACATAAAAGAGGCAATCCTTTTTATTAAAATTTAAAATTATATAGTAAATTTATTTTTTAAAATTATAATCAAGAACCAGATTTTTAGAGATTATTAGGTATACTCATATTGAATTATTGTAATTTATCCAAGTGACTCCTTATTTTTGGACATGTAGGTTGTTTTTGATTTTTCACTACAAGTAACTTCTTTTTATGTAAACCTCTTTATCGTTAGATTTACTATTTTTCCAAAGTAAATTCCTAGAAATGGAATTGCTGCTCAGAAGTCCTGACCAGTTTTAAGATTTTTCATGTTAATTTAATCTTTCTGCACTTCAGTTTCCATATCGTAAAATGGGATAACAATAATACCAATCTCACTTGACCGTTGAGAAGATCGAGTGAGAGATAACTTACTGCAAGTTTTTAGCGAACTAGAAAGTAGCGCATGGAGTTTATTCCATCCATTCCAGTTGGTCCCCATGGCAGGTTAAGGCGCCGCGTCCTACGGCAAGCCAGCCGGAGCGCAAAAGCAGAACATTCCTAAATTCCCGGGCAGCCGGTGGCGGCTGGGACTTAGAGCGAGAGCACTGGATTCCCTTAGGAAGTTTTCGGTGCTTTTGCTGCGCTTCCCTACCTGTTGTAACATGCTGCGGCGGCGGTTCCTATGGGCTGGGAAGTGGTAAAAAACTTGCCTGTTCTCTGCCGTGCTCAACCCAAGGATTGATCCGCCCCTCGGAATCAGGAAAAGTGACTGATGAATACAGCGTTTTAGCTTTTAGTGGAAGCTTTGGCCTCCTGAGCCTATGTCTAGAATACAGATTTATAGGCACACACATACGAGCACCATTTGCATCATTACCAAGATCAACATCAGTTTTCAGGAGATGGTCGCAGGGCCAAGGTCAGGGCAGCCAGGTTCACTGCCGGTGGCAGCCAAGTCTAGAGGAGAGATGAGACCAGCAAGCCAACAGCTGGCGGCAGCATCCCTGCGAAGGCCGCCTTTGGGATCAGAGCCCCCCGACATAAGCTGTCTAAGGGCTAATGGGCTTCAAGTCACAGATGAAGCAAAACGGAAGAGAAATTTGGGCCAGTTAAATAAAGCTGAAGGGACTGGTATGCTGAGGGACAGCAGTGGCTCACAAGGACAGTCTCATCTCATCTTTAATTTGCATACGGTGAAGATTGATTTTCTACGGCTAATCCAAATTTATGACACATCAGGTGATATTTAAAGGACTCAATGGAGCATTTAATAGCCAAACATTTTTCCTGATTAGTACCCACTTGACCTGGTGACCCAGAGATGAATGCTGATCACCCTGCACCCCCTCCCCACCCCGTGGCTGTGAGTGACTCACTGCCAAGTAGCAGCGTAAACAGAGCCAGACCGTAGTTGTCGTGTCCAGCCATTTAGAAGCCTGATGTTCTAGAAGGGTGGGCAGGGTTGAGGGGGTTGGAGAATTATTGGTTTTATTTGCCTCTTTTTCAAAATTATAATCATCAGGAATTTTGTAGCTTTCATACTCTGGCCTTGTTTATGCAGAACCCATTATATGCCATTGTCTTTCTTATACTTAATACTAACAGTCTCAGTAGACAGCGATTCTTCATCTCAAACAACAGATGAAAAAATCAGGGTCTCAAGGAAGTTAAGTAACTTGCACAATCAGCTAGCAAGGAAGTGGTGGGGCCAGGACTGAGACTCAGCTCGGGTGACTCCGAAGCTTAAACTCTTTCCAGTTCAGCACAGCTTGCCAAAGACTCACGGATGACAGCCTTGGACAGCATCTGGACTGAGCAGAAACTCTCCGGAGTCCAGCGCCGTGGATGGGATCGCTGGTGGAAATCTCAGAGAGGCGGTTTGCTTTTATGTAGGGTTTGGGATAGAATTTGAGCCAATCTCTGGACAGAATGACTCCAGCTGGCATTTTTTAAGAGTTGAACATCTATTATCTCAGTTGTTGGCAAAGTCTGCAGAGTATTAAATATAAATTACCCTCATTGCTTCGCCGAAAATTGGAAATGTGTGTCATGGGGACAAAATAAAAAAATCCTTCGATAGAATATATTTTGAGGACAAAGAGGTTCAGGTGGAGGCCAGCTTGGAAGACTCTGATTTTACAATAACTGTGCAGAGTGCCATGCCCAGCCAGGGGTTCGCTGCCTCTTGCCCTGAGCCCTCGCCTCTACCAAGCTGGTGTTCTCAGCCTCTTCTCCCCCCCTGTGTGTGCCAGCCTGCCTCATGGAACCGCCTTCCCACTCAGCCACTTCTAGACACTCACACAGGCCTTGTCAAAAGTTGGGAGGGATGGAAGGACTCGACAGGTGTCAACACCAGCAACTCAAACATGGAGACTATCTTACTTGGTTCCCAGACTGTACACCAAGACACTCTGGGGTCCTGCAGCGAATTGTGGTGGTGCCGTCAGGTGCTTTAAACTTTCAGGGGAAACGAAGTGATAGTCAGTGTCTGCTGGGCTCTGCAGAAGTTACTAGCTCAGAGTAGTTCACTGTTTCAACAGCAGATTGCGCTGCATTCCTTTCAATGCTGTATTATCTTTTTGACTCTTGGATGCTCAGAGTTGCTGAGATAATAGCAAGTACCCAGTGAACTTGAGTGTGGACAGGACGTGAGGGCGGGCGTCAGTGTCTCATCGGACCCCAAGGTTTGAGAGGTGCACACACCAAGGTGCATTCATCGGATTGGTTATTTAACAATAAAATAATTTGTATCATTATTTCAAACTGCTACAAAGCTATTAGAACCTATTAGGCTGTTCGGGCTTGTTACTTAATAACTGAATGCTTAGGTATTTCTTTTGGCCTAGGGGACACCATGAAAAAAAAAATTAGAGACCAGGAAAGTCTGGGAGCTGCTGCTGTAGCTCACACTGTAGTTCACACAGATGGACAGTGGCCGGTCCATCTCTGCTGTCTTAGGCGCAGCTCCTGGCGGAGGGGCCAGGCACTTTACTCTCTCGTGGGTGCTGTGTCTCATTTCTCAGCTGCTGATTAGTTTCTGTGCATCAGACCCCAGTCATCTCTTTTGTTTCCTTGCCTCCTCCCAGCCATGCCCTCAGGGTGTCCCCACCCTGCCATCCTCCACCAACGTATCTGGTGTTCCCTACACAAATACAATGTCCTCCCTAAAAGAAATTCAGTTCATGAAAAGGAAATCTGTTTTTCACTCTTCTAGTATAAATTGTTGTGAGAAGGGACACTAGGCCTTGCATCACGAGAGCACGGGGCACTGAGGAATAGGGAGACGGAAAGACCACCTGAGAAGCAGGACTGGTGATTCAGAGGAGAGAGAGGGGCTGGGAAAAGGTTGCCTGCTTCTCAGCTTCACCCTGACCTGAGACCACGTGTTCAGGGCCCACACACAGAGCCGGAGGAGCGGACAGTTTCTTCCCTATTCTGCACACTTTAAAGGCTGCCTGGCCCGAAAAGGCAGGATTTTAGATCACTTTGATTCTTTATTTCCTCCTGCAGTTAAATATACTTGTATGAGCTATGGGAACAAACCCTGTTAATTTCACCCAGTAGATATCTATGCTTTCTTAAACAATTTCTCCAAAATCAATGACATTTTTCTTTTTTAATGTATTCGTTGAGTTTTGACAGAAAGAGAGAGAGAGAGAGAGAGAGAGAGAGAGAGAGAGAGATACCGCTTTGTTCTTGCACTTATTTATGCACTCATTGGTTGATTCTTGCGTCCTGACTGGGGATTGAACCCACAACCTTGGCATATCAGGATGACACTCTAACCAACTGAGGGCCAATGACATTTTTTTTTAGTCCTCATCTTTGGTCTCTATGCATATACACCAACCACTCCTTTCCTTGCTTCATCCTTCATTCCATTCTTATTTAAGAAGAACGTTATACAACTTTGCCAACCTTGGGAGGGCGGAGGGATGAAAACCCGATTCTCTTACCAGAGTGGACCTGACCCGGCATTTTGGAAGGCTCTGTCTGCACCCTTTGCTCTGAAGTCCAGTTAACGGAAATAGCCATGCTCTCCCCAGCTCCAGTCTGCTGCAGGAAGATCCTCTTCCATATCCATCACGGCCTAGGGGCTGACAGAATGATAGACACCCAAAATCATTCTGTATTGTGGTGGAAATCTCTCACCCGAATGGGTTTTTCTGTAGTTACTCTGACACGTCTCCAGCCATAAGTCTCCTTTCAGATGGGTTCTACACTCCACTCTGCCTTGCAAGATCCACCTGTGCCCATGTTCCTGCGCATTAATTTGCATTAATCCCATGGGAAGTAGGAACTCTGAACAGCTTACAAGGCTCCGAGAGGGCCGCTGACGCAGGCCGCGGGCATCAATGTGATGCGTGAGGAGGACCACGGATTCTTGGGGTTTCAGTGGGGGATGTCTGCTTGGAATCATTTCTGGTTCTCCCACCCTCAGGATCCAAGATCACCTGAAATTTCAGGGGTCGAGTCTGTGTTTCATTCTCTGATATATGTAGATGTCTCAATCTAATCTCCGCTGAGCACGGTGAAAAGTGACTCCTGCTGTCCCAGACACTGGACTAAGGGCTCAGGGTAGCTGGTCCCCAGACAGGGCACCATGAATTCCTTCCCATCCGAGAGGCACATGTTGTTCCGGACTGGAAGAGGTGGGGCTTACTTCCCCTTCCTTTGAATCTGGCAGCCCTTTGGGTTGCTTTGACCGAAACAATGTGATGGAAATGACACTGTGCCTGTTCTAGGTGTAACCTCCGGGGGGGTCTGGCAGCTTCTGCTGCTTCTTGCTCTTGGGAATCAGATGCCAAGTAAGATGTCCACCTACTCAGAGAAAATGGTGTTGTAAAAATAAACCCCACCCAAGTTACCAAATGGAGAGGCCACCGGTGGGGAGGGAGATGCTTGGATGGCTCCTGGCTGCCGCAGCCATCCTGAGTGAGGTGTAAGACGTCAGTGAAGAAGCCATCTTGCCCCTTTCGGCCCAGCAGACACCACATGGAGCAGAAGAACCACCAGCTGATCCCAGTCTAGATCGTGGAATTGTGAGAAATAATAAGCTGCCATTGGAGGTCACTAACTTTTGTTGTGTAGTAACAGATAACTAAAACAGGGCTTAATAAATATTAGGTCATTTAATAACTGTAACACCCAACCCTGCGAGGTTCTGTCTGCTCTCCCATTCCACAATGCGGAGGAAATTGAGGTTTTGAGAATTATGTGATCCACCTAGTGTCACAACGTCAGTAAATATATGACTGAGCTAGCACACGATCCCAGTCCTGCCTGCTTGCAACGTCTCGTCACTTAGCTAAAGACGCTCCTGCCTCTCCACAGAGAATGGGAACTCCCATGCCCATGGTATATGATAGGGCTGTCCTCTGTTCAAAGGGAATCTGTTAAAATGCTTGGATTAACAGATGCTCATAGCTCCCGACGCCCCTTCGCCTTCATGTTTCCCTAAAAGAAACTCCCATGGCAGGCTTTTTTATGAAGATGGATAGTGGCCATGTGAACCATGTCTGGGAATGACAGCTGCTGACAGGGACACAGAGGACAAGAGGACAGCTGGGGAAGGAAGTAGTAGCATTTGTTGAATAACTACCATGTGCTGTTTGCTGTACATGACCGACTGATCTAATCCTCGGGAAACCTAATAAGGCTGGCATAATGATCTCTGCCTTACAGATGGGAAAGCTGAGATGCAGAAAGGTTAAGGAACTTGCCCAAAGTAACATAGAAGTAAATATCAAACAAGGATCTGACTGCAAGCCTGTCCAGTTCCAAAGTCTGCAGTCTTTCTGATCTAATTAAAACCAAAGACCCGGGCTTATATCATATGTATGACTTTGAGATCTTTAACATGGGACATCAGGGAGTTTCTAGATTATACCGTTTATTTTTCAATGTCCTAGTTTTGCCAAAGCCAAAGCTAACTGTGGCAGAAGAGCAACAACATATTTCAAAGAAAGATAAATGAGAACTAGTTGAAACTAAACCTATTCAGGAAAGCAACACAAAACTGAAGAAACTCCTGGTGCAGCCTCCTGCGATAACCAGCTGTTGGAATGATCCCCGCAGACGGGCTGCCATTGGGCAGCGGGACTCCCCTGTGCTCGCACACCGCCCATTGCTCCCCGTGAAGCACCTTAAGCAGAGACTGCTAGCTGCTGTGGTGGGTTTCTAAGGAACTTGAAAATGCTTTGAAAAGAAAAAAAAAAAAGAAAGTCATCACAGGCAACATTTATAGAAGTATTAAGTTCTCCAGCCAAAAGAAAATTAAAAAGAAAAGAAAAGTCAAAGTCAAAACCACCCCTCTAAGTTGCCCTGCACACATTATGGCCCTGCCAAGGTGCAGCAGCAAAACTGGCAGAGTCCCCAGAGCACCCACAGGGCACCGGTGGCTGGAGAGTGTCCTGCAGTTTCACCCCACTTACAGGAAGGTTGGCCCTGCATGCTGGAACTTAGTCTGTTTGCCTTTGTGAAGGTGCACACACACGCATATACACCCATGCACATGCTCACGCACACACCCACACACACGTATGCATGCACACATGTGCACATGTGAGAGCACACATGCATGCACAAAACATGTGCGTGCGTGCAGTACATGTTTGCCTGTGCACACAGAGACATATACATGCATGCACCGGCACACAGCGACACACACGCACACATGCATACACACATGTGCATGCACGCACACACCTGACTGGCCTCGCAGCATGTGCCCCTGTCAGCAAGCCCTGCACTGTTTAGTCTCCTTTGGGTTTCCTAGTCACTTAGGAGTCCAATGGGATAGCACGTGCTGTGCTCTCTGCCACTGTATCTGTCTCTCTCTTTCCCAGAACAGAGGCTGTGGGGACCAGCTGAGTGCTGTCTGTGTTCCGTGCAGCCCTGTTTGTTCCTGCATTCCATTTCCTCCTGCCTGTGTCCCCAGCACACAAGGGGCCCAGGCATCTTTGGAATGCTCCCCCTGACTCAGGCCCGCAGCAGGTGCCAAGGCTCTGCACTGCCACGTTGGGTTTGCCATGGGAAGGAAAGCATGACTAGCCGCCCGCAGGCTGTGCCTGCCCCCCTCTCTGGTCTCTGGTTTCCTCCTGCTACACCCAGGAGGCTGCAGCAAAGTTCCTAAGGGGCCCTCCCTCCTCTGATACGCTAAGACAAGAGAGTCTTATCCCATGCCACATTGAGGGGGCACCATCCTTTCCCTCCTGCTCTAATTAAAGGCTCAGCCCAGCCATGCTCATGGGGGGAGCCCTTCTTAGGGCCCTCCTGGGAGAAGCAATGCATGGATGTGCCTGTAAACTTATGCGGCCCTTGCTCCCATACACAGGACTCTCTGGCTGTTTACACATTGGGAGATAAGCAGGCATGCATGTGGAGCTGGCTTAATCATTAGATACCTGAATGATCTCCTCGTTTTTGCCAAATAGTTGCAGCATCTGGTTTACTTGAAGAACGACTGCCCTGTGAAAAGGTAAAGGAGAGGAAAGGAAGACCTTATTAACCTACTGCATGTGCCGGTGGAGCTGCAAGAGAAGCGGGCAAACAGTCTCATTGGGTAATTTCATTTAAAGCAAAGCAGCAACAAGCACCACTATTTGCACCCTTATCCCCACCTCATAACTGCTTCTGGAAGCTTCGGACAACTGGGGCTTATGAGACCCTGACTGGAAATATTTTTGGAGCTGTGAAGTCATCTGTCATACCACCAGGAAGACTGGATGTAGGGCTCCTGGTTCCATGGCCATATATAATACCACCTCTTGCCTTATTCTTTGCACACTGAGCTGTAAGATTGTGCTTATTGTCCTCTCCGCACCTGCCTGAATATGATATGTGAAACTGACCGAACAGGTCCTTTGGTCATCGCTGTAAAGCCAGGTCCAGCTTACGGCTTAGTGGGCAGGTGTGCATTTTCACAAACAAGATAATGTATTGAAGAGGAAGGACATGGGATCAGGGATTGGGGGAGTGACTTGGTCATGTCATGCAATCCTCTCGAGCCTCAGTTTTCTCATCTGAAGAATCGCGATAGGAATACATACATGTGCCTCGGTTGTCTCACAGTTTTATTATAGGGCTCAAAAAAGGTAAATAAAAAAAAACTTGTGGGATTCAAATCCCTATAGAAAGAGGAGATGCTGTTACGTGGCCCTGTCATGCTACAAGGAGAACTCTCAGGATAAACATGAGGAGAGCCTGGCTTGATTGGGTCAGCTGACCATTACTCTTTTGGGTCTCTATGATCTCCCTCCACTTTGGTTGTTTTCATTTTCTTCTACTGTAAAGAGAGGAAATTCTCATAAAATTCCCAGCCCTGGGTCTCTGTGTAGCAGGGGCAGGGGCATCTGGGAGCTCTGGTTGCTCTGGGGTTTCAGCTCCACGAGGAGGAAGACACTCACGTGCCCGTTTCTCATCTCATTCTCAAGGTCACTCTTCCTTGATGCCAATATACAGGGTCTGGCACAAATAACACCCCCTTTTTTTATTATAAAATCTTTTATTACAAAATCATAAGCATGTGTTTCTGTGACAGAACAACATCACACTCAAGCACATCATATGAAGTTTTAGATGAAATGTTCAAATTAAAACTATACGTTAGTACACCCATATTATTACCCTACCAACCACACTCAAGCAGGTGTTACTTCTGACAGACCCTGCATAATCAGCATTTGTTGAATGGATTTGATGAGACTCTAAACAATAAAATTCCATTGGGAAAAGATGATAGTTAAGTCATCAAGATTTAGACAAAGGCCAAGAATGGGACATAGGTTCTGTCCACCCAAACTGATGAGCTTCACAAGGAGCTCATGAAGCCTTGAAAGTAGAACTGCCTCAGGCAGAAGCATACAAGACTCAAGGCATTCCTGAGTTGGAAATGTCTTTAGGGATTTTCCTACTTCAACCCTCATTCACAGATAAGAAAAAGTTTAAAAAGGGATTTGGCTAGAAGAGGAAAATGTGGAGTTAAGACTCAAACCCAGGTTCTCCGTAACCATTACATTTCCACTAAACCCAGGGCTGTAACTTCATCAAAAAGTAGCTGAAGTGTCAATCCCGTAATTGCAGTTCTTGATCCAGAACATCAAGCTATGGCTGTTTTGTTGAGGCTCAGTCACAGCCTCTTATACAACCAGATTCCAGGGCAGACTGTTGAGACATCTAGGCACCAGAAATATATGGCAGTGACCCCAAAAGGCCCCAAAAGATGCAACATACAGCCGGGACAGGAGGTAGAAAGACAGAGTATCCAGGTAGGGGGTAAATAAATAGCAAGCTGTCTTGGCAGGAGGCTGAACGGGAAAAAACCTGGGAAGACAGGGGGTGTCAGAAAGGTGACGCTAGGATAGATAAGCTCCTGTAGGGACTAAGGCAGGTGGGGAAAAAAAAGTCAAAGCTAAACTGCTAGAAGAGGAGTGTAAAACATCAATTTGGTTCCAGCCTCCACCTCACCCCCCTCCCCAATCCCCCCCAAAAAAGGACTGTCCCCAGTATAAGAAATGGAGTACAAGATCAGAATAAACCTTGTGCAGGTAGACTAGACACCTGGCCTAGAATCCCGTTATCTTAGGATCCTTGAAGATTGATTTCGTAGTGTGGAGGTGACAGTAAGTAGCTCCTGTCGGGAGGCTAGAAGACTGCAGGACGTGAGAAGGCAGATGAATCCCATTTTTCTAGGAATTATACCCAGAATCTCTTTCATCCAGAGGGAGGGGAAAGAAGACAAAAGGTAGATGAGTTGTGGCATGAAAGTTTCAAAAATATTTGTTCCCAAAACATACTCTTTTTTTCTAAAAATTGATAAATAGTGGCAACAAGGGCTAAGGACCGGGTCCCTTTTTTATCGGAGTGACTTTCCTCAGTTGGTCCTACCACGGACGATCAAGGAGGGAAGGCAGCGTTCTCTAGGCGGCGCCCCAGTGGCATCGGGAGGGAGAGCACAGCCAGCAGGTCTCCTCCCTCTTCCCGACTTCACATTTTTGGCAATGCATGGTGTGCTGAAATGCCCCATTCTCATAAATATTTGAGCCTTGAAATCTTTGACTTTATTCACAGCTGGACCTGGGCCTAGGATGACCATCATTTAAGCGATTCCATGCATTGGGGGGCCTCTGTTGGGGCTTTCATGTTCAAAGGACGTGGTCCATTGAAGACTTGGGATATGGGCTTGCTTCTGATCTTCATAGTCTTCCGTTCTTACAGCTAAAGCAAGGCTGATTTTAAAAAGGTGACTTTATTATCTTTCTCTCTCCCCTGCCGCATATCAACAACTGTTCAAAGACAGACGAAGGAGGGTAATGCCGTACAGGAGTGGAGGGGTGGCGGCTGCACTGGGTAGACTTGGACTCTTGAGCGTTCTGAGCTTTTCTTTCCGCTATGCAAACACCTCCCAAGACAGTCTTTCGTCACGAAAAGCAAACCCCGTCCGCCGAACTTCTCAGCTGCACTTTGAGCATTGGCCTTGAGATGAAAGAAGGTTCTGAGATCGCTATTCACAGAGCCTCGTCTGAAATTCCAAATCGGCACAAACTCAGAGGAGGTTTCAGATTATTTCCTTTCATTGTGAGAACCACGAGGGTGTCGTTAACCATTGTCCCAGCTCAAGACATCAAGATGGGCTGGTCTAATTCAGCCCAAGAAGAGGTTCTAGCCTTTGGAACAGTCGGATTGGGCAGGGGGCATACCTACCCCATTGACGAATGGCAGGGGACTCCCTAGAAGGCACACCCAGAAGTGAAGTTTACGTGATCAACTTGATTGGCACTTCTTGTTAGTTTGTGATAACACCATGCGTGGTAGGTGAGTGCTGAGGAAATGTAGCTGGGGCTGGGGCAGCCCAGGATGTTCCGGGGAGGCATAACTAATACAGATCCTTGAAGTTCACTCCCAGTGCTTCCTGTAGGAGAAAATATGACGTGTAGAAGAAGGCCAAGGCTACCTGAGCATCCACTATGTGCTAAATAATTGTATGAGACATGTAGCATACATGGTTTTTTTCACTTAGACATCCCAGCAATGAACAAAGTCACCTTGTCTCCTAGTTTACAGAAATGGAAACCAGTAGCTTAGAGAGTTAGAAGCCCCTTTAGAGCTGCGTGTCTTCTCAGTCCCAAAGGCCTGGAGCTCTGGGCTGGAGTTGCTAACCGGAAGTGTTTGCGGGGCCCTGCCTCGCTCCTGGAAACAGCACACCCCTGCCGGGCCTTATCTGCCAGACTGAGAACGCTGCTTTATCTTGGACACAGAGAGTGCAGCTCTCTGTCAGCACCAAGCACTGTCCCCTGTGGGAGCAGCAGGCGTAATGGGCCACACTGGACAGGGTTGTGAGATGCCTGCCTCTAGGCTCTGGAGGTGAACGCACCTCGATGCTTCTCTCTCCCTGGCTGGTGCTACAAAGGTGAAACACCTGGGACTCAGCTCTGTTCTGCCTCCGGTCCAGTAGGAACCTGTGCTCATACCCTAAAGCCCATGCCTTTCCATGACCTCAGCAGTAGCCTAGGATTACTTGCCTTAAGGGCTTCATCGTCCCTTTTTCTAGATTGTCTTGTATTTCAGTGCAACCCCTCCATCCCCTCTCAACAAATGGAGACTCTCACCTGCGGGCAGCAATATATGCAAGGCCTTATGAGCCTGGCTCCTGCTCATGGGACACCCTGGCTTGCTGCTGGGTACAAGCTGGGCTGATGACACACAGGCACCTGTGAGCATGATCCGGAACCAGGGCAGCAGAGGAGGGGACGGGGTCGACATGTGGTGGGAACGGAGCGCTGAGCACAGGCTGGGCTGCACCGCAGACAGTGTGAACAGCCAGATGGGCGATTTAGATGTTCAGCTGGAGGATTTTTTAGCAAAGATGTGATGGTATCAGTATCTCATGATCAGGCTGGAAGCTACACAGAGGCCAGATGGCAGGGGGAGAGATTGGAGGTGTGAGAATGATGAAGAAACTGACATGGCAATCTAAGAATGAGGCTGTGTAGATCTAAGGTTTTTATATAAGAAATGGGGAAGAATAGATGCAAGCAAAAAAAAAAAACAAAAAACAAAAAACTCAGGGATAACCCTTAGCACTTGGCTTCTGACTATGTAATAAATAACATACATCTTATTAAAACATTTCAAATCTTCAAAGAGGGGCCACGCCGCGGAAAGCCACCTCGACCTTCAGGTGAGTCGTCCCAGACCAAACGTTTTATTCCAAACATTCTCCCAGCTCCCTGGAGAGAGTTTCCATGTCTCACAGCCCCGGACAGCAGATGTTCTTCTCCCTGAGTGATGAAAGCAACTTCACTTCCTCTTGGTGACAGGGCCACGGCGCAGGCACTGCACATCACTCCGACAGGGCTCTTCGGGTCCCTATGGGTCCCCACCAGCGCCACCCATGGGCAGCTTGTAGTTATTGGCTGAGTAACATAGTTTCAAAATTCCAGCCCCCTTGCCTATAGGTGGGATTGATTCTGTGGTTCAATTCACGCTTCAGATCAGGGATCGGGGGGGTCCAGCTAAAGTGGACTCTAGCGGAGACCACATTCTGACTAGTTTGCCCTTGTCCCATCCTGCTCCCTTCATTCCTCTTTTCCCACGAGTTTTCCCCCAATAAGTCACTGGCACAAAAATCCCCAACTCTAGGAACCCGAATTAAGACACTTGGGGGTGCAGAAAGGGTTAATTTATGAGAACCGAATCCACACGATAGGTTGAATGAAGCATGTGCGGTCTACTAAACAGAAATTGTAACCGTGACCACAGAAGCGCGCACATAGCACCTGTGCCAAGTAGTTCAACCACTACACAGTTTAAAAGGGGAGCTCATTACGGGGGCTTTGGAAGTGCTGAAAACGGGGCAAAAGTTGCAAAGGAAAGAGTAGAAATCTGTAATCCCTTTTAGGGCTAGACAGACACAGGGCAGGGATGGTTCTTCAGAACACAGGGACCGGGGCTGCCCCGGCGGAACTGAGCCTGCCCGGTGGAAGCCGGAGCCATGAGGAGGGGCAGACAGTCGCTCCTGTGCTCAGTTTCCTGTTGGTTCTTCGCACTGGCCGGACCTAACAAGAAGGCAGTGGGCGAGGGAGCCTGGGGAGTGCACCTTTCAGGGGGAAGATGCCACACAGAGCAGAGCAGGAGGAGGGCAGAGGCTAGATCGAAGTCCAGTTAGGAAAATGGCCAGCACCACATACGAGAAAAACTACAAGAAACACACATGATGCTGTGGTGAGTTGCACGCTGTCGCCTCATCGCTCCTTCACAAGCCATTAGGGGAGCCATCGGCAGTGAGAGCCTGGGAAAATCCCTGAGTGACTCCACTTCTCCTTTCTTGTTCCTGTATCAGTGCTGGGTTTCAGATCCTTTTCTGATGGCCTGTGGTGGTCAATAACTCTAGTTACTTCCGGTAGCCTGGCTGCTGGTAAGGAACTGCAGAGAATTCCGTAGTCGCTATGGCAATACAAACCTAGCTATTAAGGCAACATCTCCAGGCTTCGGTTGGTTTCCATCTGTAAAATGGTGACCACAACAAGGCCTACTTGTTGTAGGCCCCGGCTTCTTGAAGCCCCCGGGTTTCAAAGGAAATAACGGGCATAACGCAGCAAGTACAGTGCCTAGAACAGGTAGTGAATGCTTTGTAAATAGTGGCTTCGTTGTCATCATTGGTATTAACGCAGCTGGAAGATTCATCGATGGGATCCTTTTCAATGACTGTGGTGTAGACACTCTGCAGTGGGTTCTAGATTCATCTATGGCCATGATTTCATGAAGCCAGAGTTCACATGATGCCTAAATCGACTAGGCTTAGATCGAAATCGCTCTCTGAGCTGACGACATTTTAATTTGAATTTCCTTTAATATATCAAGTGAAGACTGCGAATCACAAGTGCTAAAACCCATTACTAAATCATTCGATTTCAGACCTGCGGGCCAGGGGAGCCCACTACCACAATCTCTACACATAATTAAAGAGCCGGTGTGCTCAAGAACATCAGGTGAGAAGAGTCATTTAATGAGAGCAGTAATTGACTTCCAAATGAAAATTCAAGTCTTGAGAATTAGGTCATCTTAAACGGAACTCAGAAACCTGGGCCTAAAAATAGACTAATTCCATGTGGGGTTAGAGATGAAGTATGTGGGCCCAGGTGAGGCAGAAAGTTAGAACTGAGACCCTTGCATATAAAGCCAGGATCCTCAAATGTTCCACATTCACTGAAGTAATTTGATGGTTAATTTTATGTCACTTTGGCTGGGCCACAGTAACCAGATATTTGGTCCCATATTATTCTGGGTGTTTCTGTGAAGGTGTTTTTTGGATGAGATTAACATTTAAATCGGCAGACATTAAGTAAAGCAGATTTTCCTCCATAACATGGGTGGACCTCGTCCAATCAGCTGAAGGCCTTAACTTAAGGACAGAGATTGATCTCCCCAAGCAAGAAGGGATTCTTCCAGCAGACCACCTTTGGACTCAAACTGCAACTCTCCCCTGAGTCTCCAGCCCATTGGCCTACCCTGCATATTTTAGACTTGCCAAGCCTCCTTAAAATCTCTGTCTGTCTGTCTATCTATCTATCTATCTATCTATCTATCTATCTATCCATCTAACCTATCCTATTGGTTCTGTTTCTCTGAAGAACCCTAATACAAACACTGAACTAGAGAAAGTCTACTCACCATCAAAGGAAAATGACCAACAAACTCAAATCTCTCTCAACTCTCCTTTGAATGGAAAAAGATTCTCTTTGGGGAACTTGCATCCTGGGGTTGTCTCATATGAGTTCCAGGTTCAACTTCTCCCCAGGAGACTCCAAACCTAGGAATTAATGAAAAGTGATCCTTGATAGGCAACAACTCTGGAACATCTAGAAAGAAGCAAAACCTGTAGGAGCGATTCCTTCCACCCCAACCTGGTCCACACAGGACACTGACAGGTAAAACCCACCCAATATAAGCTCACAACTTCAAATTACAAAATACATACTGACGCAAAACTCCATGAGCCAGGGTTGGGAGAATCAACCTACCGAAGATTTAGACTCTTATGAACTTCACATGGTAAAAGTACCAACTTCAGAATCTAAATGTTTAAAGGATTCAGTAGAGACAGAATAATATAGAGGTTAACTCACTATAAAATGTTGGGCAAGTTACTTAATCTCTATCTCAGTTTCCTTATCTGTTCATGGATCCCTGACATCTGCATTTTCACCAGATCCCTGAGGGTTCTTCTGGTGACCTCTCTGTTTTGAGATCCACTGCTCTGGTCTTGCTGGACCAGAGCATCACAGGACCTCAGATACTCCCCTGCCTTCAGGAGGGAGGGTCAGCTTTTCCATCACCTGCCCCACCCTCCTCTCAACCTCTACACAGGTAGGAAGACTCTCCCTGAGCAGAAGGAGCCATAGAGACTGTGTGGTGCTTTCACTACATGCTCAATGCCACCAGGAAAGATGCCAATAGGTTTTGTCTGGAACCATGGTCACCAACCATCTCTAGATGAGGATAAGCCAAAGAGGCAGATCTGCTGGGTCAAGGACACAGGTGGCCGTAGAGCCAAGTTACAGGAGGAGTACCAGTTAGCCACCACTGCTGCTCAGCTCGGCAGGAGCCTGACTAAATTGTGTTGCCTCAATAAGGTGCCAGGAGCTGCTAGAAGAGGACTAATTGTGTCCAAAGCTGAGGACAGCATGGCAGGAACAAAATGGTCCATGCTGAGAGTTGGCCTTTCAACGAAACACGAGGAAGAAGTGGAGGCGGGCACACCACAGTGGTTCAGATTAGAAACAGTCTGGTTACTTCTCCTGAGTAAGATGATGGGAAAACTGTCCCCCATGTGCAGAGTCTGAGGGTAGGTGGGCTCATTTGGTGGGGAAGGGGTTGGGGAACATCTTCCTAGAATGTGGGCCCCCAGGAATTAGGGTGGGAAAGTCGAGTATGAGCTGGAGGAAGATGGAGACAGCCACAAGAGAGGGGTGGACCGAGCAGCCAGGGAGCGACACTCTCCCGCAGCTTCCGTTAACACCTGCATGACGATGTGTAAGCCTAACGCCACACACGGGGATGGCCCAGAGGTGAACAAGAGGCAGACTGATGAGGAAATCAGGCCCTGGGAGACAAAGCACAAAGGAGGTGGGCGATGCACCTGGGGGCCAGGGGAACACACACACCCAAGGAAGGCAGAGAGCCTCGCCCACAGTGGTGGGCGGTGTGTCTACCTAAAGAAAGGAAGTCTGTCCTAGAGACACTGGGATACACAGATTGCTGGCAGGAGACAACGTAACAGGAACTGATCATTCAACCTGGTTTTGCGTGTTGACAGCTGTTTCTCTTTCTCTGTCCCATTCCTGAGACACTAGTTATTCTGGGAGTGGAGCGCACTTTCCACCCATTGGGATGGAATGCACCTGTTTCATCGCTGGCTGGCAGAGTTTGAGGAGCTGGCTCTCCCTGCCCTCAGAGCAAGGGGGGAGCCTACTTTTTGGCTACTCAATGCTTGAGCTCCGGGTTCCAATGGGGCGAAGCTAACTGTGAAAGAAAATAGGGCTTTTCTACGGAAAAATCAAGAGTAGGGCCCTGGAAGGCCAGCATATGCCCTCTGGACACCTAGCGGGGATGTGGGAGGTGACGGTGGCTAGTGATGCTCTCTTTACTTTGGAGATATTGCAGAATTAGTTCAAAGCCCCTGGAAAAAGACACCTCAGTAGCCATTTCCAGGATGGGAGTGCTTGGCCAGGTACCGGGGTGATAATCTAGTCTTTCACAGCAGGTTGCTGACAGCACCCGCTTCGCACCTAGGCTTGTCTGGAGGCGCGCATTCAGACAAGCAGTAGACTTGAAACCCACGTGTGGTTTTACCTCTTTAAAGGAACAAGCACAGTGAAACAACATCCAAGCCTGTGAAGCAACAGGAACGCAAGAAGAGCCCTCAGTGCACAAACCGCCTCAGGCCTTTTGTGCTTCCCTCTGTGTGGTTTCCGCTCTCATTTCAGTCCGCTATCTGCAGAAATATCACTCCCTCCATGAGGCCTTACAGACAGCCCCACCTGACAGCACCACTGCCCTCAAGTCCCCCCAACTCCACTTGGGCTTTCGTCATAGCATATGTCATTTCTGGCATCATTCTGTACAACTGTTTATTTTCTGCTTGTTCTTCGAGGATGTTAGCTTCAAGAGGGCAGGGGATTTGTCCATTTTGCCCACAGCTCTGTTCCCATTATCTAGAACAATACCTGGCACATGGTTGGTACAGTCAATATTAGGTGAATGAATGGATCATCAGGATAGAAAATGTAGCACCGCCATAACTCCTTCAGTTAAGACATAGATATATTTCAAAGGGATTTTATGTCAAGCCAGGGAGGTATCATCCAGCCCAATATGACCTGCTGCAAGCTCAGGAAAACCAGATTGTCCTACTAAACCAGTCTTCTACTGGAAAAGCAAAAGTGGTCTGGGAGCCTGAATTACCTGTTGGACTGCTCTCTCTACATGGCTGGCTCACGCCTGCCACCATTCCACGGCAAGGAGATAGGGCCTGTCTTGTCACTTCTGCTCTTTGCTCGGTTGGTTTCCTTCTCTAGCTTAAATGTGATTTTATTCCCTTCATTTATTTTAAAGAAATACAACGATAATGTAAATAAACTCTACACAAAAGGGTATATAATAAAAAGTAAATTTCCTCTTACCTTCAGAGACCCCTGGTCTCCCTCATCGGAGATATCCATTGACATCTCACTGTGGTTGCAATTCACCTTGCCTTCGTGGCAATGACAGTCGTCAGTTTTTCATATATTTTTGACCAGTTGGAGATCCCCTTCTCTAAATGGCCTGTTTAAGTCCCTTGTCTGTTTTTTCATTGGGTTGTGTGCCTTTTTCTTGTCTATTTGTAGTGCTTAATAGTCCAGACATGCGTCCTCTATCCGTTATATGTGTTCCAAATACAGGGTGGGACAAAGTAGGCTTACAGCAGTGGTTAGGCGAGACCCAGAGTTCATTCTTGTATTATTTATTGATTATTGTATTGCCTTCCGTGCGAACAACTGTAAACCTACTTTTGCCCCTCTCTGTACCGTCTCCCATTCAGTGGCTTGCTTTTTCATGCTCTTAAATGTAATTTCATGCTCTTACTGGTGGTTTTGATGAATAAAAGTTCTTAATTTTGAGTTTAGTTTAGTAATCTTTTCTTTTATGGCCAGTGTTTTTTAATGTGTGTGTTTTTTAAAATGCTTTGTTTAACCCAAGACAGGTGCAAGTTCACAAGAGAAGGATCAGGGATCCAGGGAAGCAAGGGCCTTCCCACACTTGATTTTGAGTTTTAAAACTTGAGTTTGAAGATAAACGCACACTCATGAAATTGTCACAATAAACAATGCCATAAACTTAATCATCACCTCTAAAGATTTCCTCTTCCTTTCGGGGAGGTTTGTGATAAGAACATTTAACATACATAAGAGGTACGGCAGATCAAATTTCTATTTCATTAATTATTATGTGTTTCTCTGTTATTTCCTCCCTCCAAGATAAAAATTAAGATATTTCTCTATATTATCTTCTAAAATGTCTTGTTTTACGGAGAGTATGAAGTATAGATGCAGTTAAATTCCTCATATGTGTAGCTCATTGCCCTTGTGCTGTTTATGAAAGTCTTTTTTCTAATCTTCTGCGGTGACACCTCTGTGATAAATCGAGTGTCTGTGCATGTATAGGCCTGCTGTTGGCTCTCCGTTCTGTATTATTGGTATGTCTGTCTTGCTTTTTACCTTGGTTATCTGTACCTCAATAATTAGAGCTTTATAATAATTCTTCTCATTTAGGAGAGTAAATCATTCTGCTTTATATTTGTTCTTCAAGAGCATCTTGCTTATTCCTTGTTCTTTGCATTTCCATAGAAATTCTAGGTAGAACTTACTAATTTACACACACACAAAACAGTTCATATTTTGTTTGGGTATCAATTCAATGAGAATTGACAGCTTTTATGGTATTGAGTCTTTTAATCTATGAACATGGTATGCCTCTCCTGTATGTGTGTGTATATGTGTGTGTGTATGTGTGTGTGTGTGTGTATATATGCCTCTCATATACATTAAGCATGTACCCTACACATTACAAAAGGAAGGAAGAGCTCAAGAACCAGGTTTCAAAGAGGACAGGGTTAGGGCATTCCAGGGGTCTGGGAGCAGGAAGTATTGTAGTTTTTACATTATTCTGTTTAGAAGTCAAATTCCAAGGAGCAAGCATCTGATTTATGTTAAGTGTCTACCTCTGGGCCAGAAGCAGGTAGTGCCAGTTGGCTCCTTAAAAGCAGATTCGGAGGCTTTTATATGATTGGGAATGGATTCCAGGTGGACAAAAATAACATGACTACTACAGACACAGATAGAAATACAACAGGGGAGACGCAGGAGCATGAAAGCAGAAGAGAGAGGAAGAGAAGAGGAAGAAATGAAACAGGAGGGGTGGGTGGTTTGGACACCGTGAGTCACCTGAAATGGGAGGCTGTGCCAACAATCAAGAAAAATAACAGCGGCCCCTCCTCTGCCCGGGACACAACCTAACACCCGTGGGACTTCGTGGGCCCCTTCCTCTATTAACAAATATTAGAAATGATCTTTTATGATTGTGCTGATATAAAGACAAGTATAATCCAGGCTGCATTTATTATTATATATTTATTATTATTATGTTCATTCTTTCTGCTGAGTTTAAAAAAGATTAAAATATTTTCATGCAAACCTAGAAGCATCATGGGTCCCAGAAACTGTGCCCAACGAATCGGTCAGTTCTGCCTCTGCCCTTGTCTCCCCTTCTCTCTCACCACCCTCCCCAAGACATGACCTGTATTAGCTGTGACCGGTATTCTATCATTTCCAGGCACGGTAGCCCGCCTTCCCACTGGTAGCAGTAGCTATGCTTTGCCTGAGGGCCCTGGAGCCAGCAGCCCGCACAAGGGCGGTTGGAATTGCTGAGGATTTGACATCCTTATCCAGCAGCTTTTAACGAAAGAAAAATGGGAGATGGTGTGTAAATCCCCCAGTTCCTCACCCTTCAGCCTGGAAACTCAGAGGCCTGTGTTATTCAGTGACTCCCAAGGAGGATTTACCTCCAGTCTCCCAAAGTGGTAACTTGTCTGAAAGTGGGCCTTTGATTGGTTGCTTTCCCTTCCCTATTTTGACTCTCCATGTGCCCCTACTTGTGTTTCTTGGGGCCCCCGCCCAAATAAACCATTCACACTCAAGGGTCTGCTGCTAGGAGAACTCAAACTGAAACCCTGATCTTCAGGTTACCTGGTCTCGGGGGACCAAGCTCTCTGACATGCCAGCCCTGCAACCAGTTGGACAGAGACAGGTGTCTCCACTCTGCAGAGAGGGGAAGAAGAGAAGCCTGCCGATTATTCTCTGACAGAGATGCTACCTAGTTGCAGGGGTGGGGTGGGCTGGGTGGGGAGTCTGGAATATTTTCTTGGTTGACGATAGTGAAAATATTATTCCAGGAGCTTTTCTGGTCATGAGACTTTCTTAACCTGAGCCTTTTCTCTTGTTTCAATTTCATATGCAATCTTCAGCCTTGGCCAAAGAATAAATGGACTATTTAATTTAATCAAAGCCTGGTGAAATCTTTCTTCCTGGTGTTTTGGCTGGCTGAGTCACTTAGCTTATTCAACCCAACAGCAGCAAGGCAAAGCACTTTGACAATATAAAGGGTTATGGAAAGACTAATTCACATTAATCATCTGGGTTATGTTTTCATGTGCTTTAATGTGGTGGATTTGGCCAGGGGCAGTAGACCTCGTGACTGCCCCTCGGAATTGAATTTTAAAAGAATATATATTTTTGGAAAAATCACTTTCCTGTAACACACCCATAGTTCTTTAAAAGATGCTGTAGCTTGCAAAACTTCAAGCAAAGAGTCATTATTTACACTACGAGCCAAGGCAGAGTGCTTGGGAAATTCGGAAGAATTAAAGGAATCACACACATTTTTATGTCCTATTCGCTTGTGGAGCTTTGGAACAAATGTGCTTTACTCTTTCTTCAAAATGGTTTTATCCACGTTGATACATCTGCAGTTTTCCTCTTCAGTGCCCCCAAAAGGTCAGATCACATAGGGCATAATGGGTTGACAGCATGAACTTCAAACCCAGGGAGATCTGGGTTTGAGTCCTGGGTCTACCACTTACGTGTAACCTTGGGCTAGTTACTTCAACCCCTTGATACCCTGATTTCCTGATTTGCAGAATGGAGATAACTGCACCCACCCCATAGACCTATGAGCTTATCGTTAGGATAAAAAATAACGTATGAAAGTGCTTAGCATGTGCTAAATGTGTTGTGTCCTAAATATCATTATCCTTCATTTCTTGTTCTTAGCCAGTGTCCCCTTAGCTCGAGTTCCTCCGCCTTTGGATAACTTTCCTAGATCACTCACAAGGTCTTCAGCAAGTACAAAGTTGTTTCTGCTCAAGGCTGGGATGGTCCTCTCTGCAGATAATCAACTGACGTAAGATCTGATGGCGTGAGATATTAACCCTGCACCCGTTCTCCCAGAAGCCCAACCCTAAGCTTCTCTGTCTTGCCCACCCAATAGGACTGCCCATGTTGTACTCTCTTTGGGGCTGCATGGTCAGGTCAGGAAAGGCCACTGAAAGGATGATACCTGGTCACCTACATGGGATTTGAGGGGTTGCCTCAACCCCCTCACCTTTGGGAAGGCAGGTAATTAGGTGAGAGAATAAGCGGAGGCCTAAGGAACTGAGAGGCAGGGAAAGGAAACTTCAGCTGGAGGAGGGAGGGTACGGCTGACCCCCAAGATACCCAAAGCAGCCAGAGCATGTAAGGTGAAGGTAAGGGCAGACTGTGTTCAGGGCTGTCCGAAGCCCAGCAGTGGGATGACCATTCCAGGTGACTCTGAACTTCAGTATTCTAATCGGCCAACCCAGATAACCCAAGAACTAAACGTAAAAACCACGGAAAGAGTAACGCACTTCATTGGCCCTTCGGTTTACAGTTTGCAAAGTATTTCCATACCTGCTACCTCCATACCTCGTGTTGCACTCGCTGAACGCTGCTCCGTGTCATGGCCACCAGCACCCATGGCTGTCTCCTGGGCAGAGACACCAAGGCAGGACAGGCAGCTGGGAGTAAGAAGACCCGGGGTGGGAAGGTGGTCTCCACCCTGGCCGTCCTACTTGTGAGCTGAGTACCAAGGGCAGGTCACGAAGCCAGTGGATCTCAGTAGGCGACCCCATAAACAAGGACGTAATCAAGTTTACCACGGGGCTGTTGGGAGAACCAAATGAGGCAGGTTAGGTGGGATGTTTCATAAATGTTACAGGGCTGTATAAATAATATGTGATTTGATTTACGGTGGAAATCCAGGGCCTTGCACCTATAACATGGTATTAACATTGAAGTTTCCACAGAGACAACGAGGCAATAGTATGAAATTCCCTCGTGTAAAAATTACGAAGAAAATTACGGAGAACTGTTTTCATAACTCTTGAGTCTCCTCTCTCCCACCACTACTATATTTTGTATACAAAATATACAAAAATAGGAGAGAGGAGAGAGAGAGAATTTTGAAGGCGTGTGTGAATGTGCATATGTGCACATGCATATTTATTTTTGGAGGAAGCAGTTACCATGACAGGAGACTTCCCACTCCATCGAGGGGGAAATGCTAAGGAGGGCTACTTCGCCTCAGATTTAGCAAGGGGGTCTCTATAGGATCCTTGAGAACGCTGTGACGTGTGTGGCCTGATTTGGAAGTGTGGAAGGAAAGCTCAGGTCTCACTGCACAGCCAATAGAGACGAAGTGGCCCATGGCTGCCAGGCAGAGGGCACGGAGACGGGTGGAAGTGTGCTCTGCAAAGAGGGGCAGCGTCGGGATTGCTGCCCCTCTTTGCAGAGCACACTTCCACCCGTCTCCTCTAAAGAGGTCGCAACAGCTTGACTGACTCCCAGAACAGGAAGACATCTGTTGGGAGAAAGGGAACACCCAGGGCAGGGCTGTCAGGAAACCTCCAAGGAGCCCACAAGAATTCCCGGAGAAAAATGCTCAGCTCCAAACATCTGCCAGAGTGAGAGGGCGCATCCAATTCTGTTCACGGTGAAGCAGGACTTTCCCTGCCCCCCCTTTCCCTGCTTTTCTCCCACTGCGGACCACCCTGGGGGTCAGCAATTATCCAATACACTGGCCTCTGTAATGTCCAGTGGCTCTGTATGCAAATTCACCCTCCCCAGAGACACTGCCAACTGCGGAAAGCTGCCCCGGGGCCTATGGGATTCACCAGCAGCCTGGGGTGAGGGGTCTCCCAGGCAAATGTCACCTTTTCTCCTGCCTCTTGGCAGGCAGTCCTGAGCAACCCTTGATGCTAACCCCACAGAAAACTAGCTACATAATCTGTGGGCCCGGGGCAAGTTGAAGAGGAAAGGACCCTTGTTAAACAATTATTAAGAAAGTCAAGACAGCAATAATAGAGCATTAAACCACGCCTGAGGTCCTTCTGAGTGGGAACCCTGCGCCGGGAAGCTGGCTCTGACCCCAGCCCACCACTGGCAAGCACTGAGAGAGGATTCTGACACCTGGTTGCCTTTCAGGGAGGGCTTCCTCACGCTGCACCCTGCCTAGGGACTCGGACAAGCATCAGCTAACTGTTCTCCTTTATCTCCTCTAGGCAGGAAACGGAGGCACAGGAGATGACAAGTGGCGGCTGAAACAGGAGAGCCCATCAACACAGGAAGGCCTCAGCCCAGCAACGTGGTCATGGGTCGCAGCGTGTAAGAGCCCAGGATGGCTGGAAGGGTCACCTTCGTCATGAGAACTGCGGCTGGCTCTCATGGGCTGGTCCCAAACTAATTGGGAGTTTGTGGGCTAGTAGTTCAAATCCTGACCAGATGCTCTTTGGCAGCAGTTTTATCTGCTCTGGGCTCGAGGCCTTCCTGAAAGGCTGAAAATAGCATTTTTTTTTTAAATGTGAAGTAATTAGAACAATGAGGAGCAAGGCCCCAAGGGGCCTCCCACAGGGTCTTCACCCCTTTCATTGCGTGTCCCTATAAGGGCTCACTGAGACAGTCAGATCGAGGGGGCTGGCACATCATTTTGGCCCCTGATCCCAGCTCCATCCCGTGGCTCTCAAAGCAGAAGAAAGGCTCTGGTGGGTCTCCTTCTGCCTGGGCTCGCTCACTCCACTGCCCCAGGGACTTGGGAAGAGGGTTTTGCCGGCAAACAATCCTGTCACAATGAGGAAGACGTGCCTGGCCACCGTGCACCCAACGGGATGCATTTACCTGTCTAATGTCTGCCTTCCCCGCTGGTTAGGAAGCTCTCTGAGGGCCTGGGCTGCACGCATCTGGTTTCTCATGAACCACAGTATGGGATACGTGCTTCAACATGTCTGTTACAGAAATGAATGGATTTAAAAGAGAGAGGTGAACAAAAACTTTGCAGAAAGGTTGTGTCCCTGCTCCTTGAAAGGCCCGGCTGTATCTCCACTTGTCTCAGGTCACCGTCCCCAGAAGCAGAGCCCGAGAGGGTGACCAAGGGCGCATGCCTGGTTAAGAGAATGCTCTCAGGGGCGGGGCAGGGGGGAAGGCTGGGTGGGGTCTCGGGTGGAGACTGCTTTGGCCTGATCTCACGGCAGCTCTGGAGCATAAATTGCA
The DNA here is from genome assembly GCA_004026545.1 of Mormoops blainvillei. Taxonomy (NCBI): domain Eukaryota; kingdom Metazoa; phylum Chordata; class Mammalia; order Chiroptera; family Mormoopidae; genus Mormoops; species Mormoops blainvillei. The sequence continues at coordinate 25,074 of PVJD01007012.1, read as the reverse complement.
CTCCAGAACTGCCTCTCCCAGAGGTAAGGGGCTGGCGTCTTGTACCCCCACGCCAGTCAGTCATGAGCTTCCTACTGCCCAGATTGGGGGGTGAGGGGCACGTATAACCTTCTGAGGGCAATTCTCTGAAGAAGGGAGCAACTGTGAACCCTTAGCAGCCAACACTTATAGCAGCTGAGAGATGGGACACCAATGAGTGTCCATTGCATCACCCATTCTTACCCCCTCCCCCAGGGGGTACGCCTGAGCAGGTGGGTCCCGAGACTTAAATTCTTAGTATAGGAGAAAGTTACACTTTGGTCCTCTAGCCTTAGCCATGTGCACAGCCATCAGGCTATCTGGTGCTTTACCACTGCTCACGAAAGGGATGTTTTCTTGTCCATTTGGCTGCCATTGCTCTGAACACAGAAAACACCATCCAGAACCCTGAGGAAAGGTGCGGGGAGCGGAAGGATCCCCAGAACCTTGCCACCGTTCCCCACTAGACACCGCCTGTGTGAACAGCAGAGGTGTGTGAAACAGAGACAAGTCAAGTGACTTAAAGTCTCTGCTGGCAGAAGCCAGCGATGGATGTCAGTTCCCATGCTCCCTGCTGAAAACCCTCTCCTGGCTTTGAATGGTGCTTGAATGAAAATTCGACCTCCGTGCCCAGTCTGCAAACCTCGCCTCATCTTGTCCCTGCCCGCCCCTCCCACCACACGTCCTCGCATGCTCCTCCCACCCCCGCCACCTACCTTGCCTGCATCATTCATTCCACAAGCACGCGAATCTCATGGCTGCCTCCGGGTTTCTGCGCTGGCTCTTCCTTATGCCTGGAATGCTTCTCTCCCCGATCACTCCCCCTGAGAAGCCAGTGTTGATCACTCTGTCCAAGGAGGTTCACACCCCTAAGCTACCACCACCTAATTCCTTTCTTTCCTTAATTTATTACCCGTTTATTGCATTCTTCTCCTCTCCAATGCCAACCTAAAATGCAAGCGTCATGACAAAACAGATCTTGACTAACTTACTCATGGCTGCAACTCTAGCAACTACGTGGAGGAAAGTCAGTTATTAGAGATTGAAGGGGGAAGAATCACTCATTAAACTTGGTAGAAGTTGAGTTTGATGTTCCAGGGAAATATGTGGATGGAAGTGCCCAGGAGACAGCTGGAGATGCCTGGCGAGACCCAAGGGAGAGTTGGAGCCTGGGATATATATTTCGGAGTCCTTCCCATGGAGCTAATAGCTAAAACCTTGGGTGTGGATGAGAAGACAGCTACGAGCAGCGCCTTAGGCAACACCTACATTAGGGAGATTTGTTTCATTGCTGTCTCCAATGTTTCTCCACCTCCATTAAGCACCCCTGCCTCAAAAGTAAAGTTGCAGTTTAAGAATTCCTTCCCTCTTTCCTCAAGTTTGTAATCTCTGCCCTGTTGCAAATGCAGAGCAGTGACCACAGCCCTTCTGGAAGCAGCCCTCTCCCTCCTGGCAGCTGACAGGAGGCTCCCTGGCCAGGCCCGCCTCTCGGTGCTCTGCATATGGGAGTTCAATTACCGCCAATGGGAGGCCCATCTGCGGGGTGAGGGCAGAATACACACTGGAGATCGGTTCACCAGATAGGAGCTGGGATCAAAGAGGAACCCAGAGTTTGTGAAGTCCTTTCATCCTCCCTGATGAAAGGTGATACATGAAGGCAAAATTATCATGATTATTTCATTGGGTTCCAATCGGGGATGGGCTCTCTCCCCAGTATGGACAACAGCTACCAGCCTGCATGGCTGTCTCTGTAATATATACAGGCAGGCTGTACACAATCTAATATGTGTGTGTTCATCAGTGCTATTGCCCAAGCACTCTTTATAGTCAAGGAAGCCCTAAAAAAGATCACGAACTTGAACTCTCCCGGTCCCACAGATGCAGACATACCACAAAATATACATATTTTGTAAATGAGTATCGAGAAAACAGTAAAAGTAGGGGGTAAAGGGAACAGTAAGGACATTTAGATTTGTCAGCGTCTCTCCAGAGAAAGCCCGGGGGGATATACCATTCTTAGAATAAAGCTTTCATTTCACAGCGCATCAGTGGGAAAATTAACAAGCTCCCTTGGTCCTGTTCCATAATTCATTCCCTTTGTTTCAGATATTGAGCTGAGCCGGTGACTTAAATCCATGTGAAATAGCTTTTAAATACAGATCTGGGCCTGGCAGTTTAGCCTTGCCAGTGACGGAAGACTAACTTGTCCCATCATTAGGGAGATGGACATCATGTCACTTTGTCATTCAAATTCCTTTTCGATTTAACTCTGTGTCCTTCACCGGTGCTGGCTGTGGCACTGCAGAGGATGTGGTTTCTGGGCTGAACATTTCCCTGCCATCCCAGGATGACTATTGTGACTGGATTTAGAGGTCCTTAGCTTGGAGTGGGGATAGGATGCTGTACGTGTGGGATGGGGGAGGGGAGGGCTTTCTCAGGCGCTGTGTTTACCTGACCTTGCACACTGCTTTTTCTTCCTCAGGGAGAAGCTAACTGCTGTTTTCAGCAGCTCTGCATGCCTGGGGAAAGTAGAAGGCCACAGGAAGGTGACAGCTGGGACAGGTCTTAACCAGCAGGTCTCCAGGGTGGGTCACACACTGGGCCGATATTCAATTGATGCTTGCTTGGGTTGGGGCCGTGCACTAATTTGGGTGCTGACACCCCAGGGACAGCGGCTGAGGGAAAGCGAGCTGGGGAGCAGACATGGGAAGGCTTGAAATGATTCCCCTCAATCATGATTGGCTTGTCTTATGACATCATACCCCCAAGGCATGGAATGCTAAGGTGTCAAGGGGGCAGGCCGGGTACATTTTAATTTAGACCACGGTGACAACAGCGTCTCACAGGGTCAGCCTGGCAGCTTCATCATCGCAGGGCTTTGTCCAGCTGGGTCTGGAGAGCTATTAGCCCAGATTGCATTATCCCTGCTTACTTAAAAAAAAAAAAAAAAAAAAAAAAGATTTACTTATTTATTTATTAATGGTGGAATTTAATCTTTGTTTATAGATGCTGTAAGATAGGAAGTTCCACATAGAAATAAGAAGCCCACTGAGAGGAGAAATTTCATACAGTATGTACAGTTTGGAACTGTTCAAGTATGGCTTCATCGTAAAAAGTGCTACAGTAACAAACCACATTTAAAAAGAGTTCTTAGTGGAGAAACAGTAAGACAAATTTATACCAAACATAGTACCCAACAGACAACATTTTATGCCTCAGTCGTATAACCTAAAAGTTAAAGTTCCCAGGAGTGCCATCCCGAACTTGGAACGTCCAGCCATCGGAGGTAGTTGCTGGTACACCATTTTGATCTTCCTCTTCCTCTACAGAGAAATACTTCTCAATCGACTTTAATGATGCTTTGTACACAGATTCATTTTCATGGTTTCGTAGCGCTTCGGTTTTGTCCAAACCTCCACATTCTTCGATCCTTATCCTAAGTTTCTCAGTTTCACCTAGTTTCTCAGCAGCCTGGAAGATATTTGAAATGGGATCCAGAGTAGGCAGAATAATTTTGGTATCTTTTGCAGTTAAGAGGTTCACCAATGGCTTTATTATGCCACGGTGAACAAGGTATACAATCTGTTCCACTCTTCCACCACTTGCATAGCTGGTCACAGCCTGCACAGCTTCCTTTTGTGTCGTAAGGTCTGTCTTAGAGAGAACAACAATGAGGAATGGGACTAATCCATGATTCGCAACTCACTGTCTCTGGTCCTGGCGGCCAACTGTGATGTCTGACGTTCCCCATGTAGCTTCCTCCTGAATATCAGTCTTAAAGTTCATCAACAGGCTGGGGAAGACGGCAAGTGTTGCCACGTCTGTTACAACCTGCGTCTGTTCATCTGCCCCAGTGACAATGTTTCCCACGGCTCTTAGCACAGGAGTCATGACCGGCAATTCAGTGGCCCCCAGGAGCTTCTCGAGTTGAGGCACAACTCCTGTTTTCACAGCCATTTCAGTCTGTTCATTTGGACCATCAGGAAGGTAGGAGGGGGCCGGCAGCCATCTGCCAATATTTCTGGGTCATCGTGATGCAGGAGACAAACGAGAGGAGGAAGAAATCTGCTCGACAGCATCCAACAGGGTGCAGAACTCTTGTTGTGACAAAAGTTTGAAAGTGTCCAGGTAAGATTATGTAAGTAACCACACGCTAAAGGTGACAAATCAGGAACTGCAAGAAGAGCCAGCAGTGGACCAACTGTGCTGTACTTGATAACCAAGTCCTGGAAAACTGAACCATCACCCGCAGTGTTTCCGGGAGCCCACACAGCTTGTTCACTGAGTGAGCACGGGGACATGCCAGCAGAGAAATGAATGCTGGGAAAGCACCTCCGTCTACTACAGCCTTGGTCTGTTCCGACGTCCCAGAAGCAATGTTAGTGAGGGCCCAGACAGATTCAAACTGAATGGGGCTACAATCAGTTCTGCCCAAGGACACACATTTTGGACTCAAACCAGCCCGGATTATGTTGTCTATGGGTGGCTGTTTTTCCCTAGAAAGCAGTTTCCTTGCAGCCCGAGTAGCTTGGAGCTGGCTTTCCAAACTGTCGCTATTTATGCCTTTGACAATGTCCTCAACAGGCCAATTTATAGTGCCCTGGGTTGCGGCGGTTTTCCTGCAGTGGAGAAGTAACATCATTGTGAAAAGAGCTTACATTTCTCCTTTTCGGCATCTGTTCATCCTTCTTAGCTTTTCTCAGCTCCACATTAACGTCTATCTGGCGACGCCTCATTTCTGTACGGTCTTGCCCCTTGTTCTTAAATCTGTTCAGGCGGGCAGCTGGTGAATTAGCGTTCTCGCTGGCAGACATGGTTGTGAGACAAAGGGAGACAGCTACACAGCCAGCTTAGCCTTTTCGCAGGAGATGGTGCGAGGTGGACGGGCTGCAATTCAGTTGCCCTGAAAACGTCCAACACTGATCGGCAGGGAGACTGTGTCTATTTATTTATTTATTTATTTATTTATTTATTTATTTTAGAGCAAGGAAGGGAGGAAGAGAGGGAGGGAAACTTCAATGTGTGGTTGCCTCTTGAGCGTCCCCTACTGGGGACCTGGCCTGTAACCCAGGCATGTGCCCTGACTGGGAATCCTGGCGACCCTCTGGTTCGCAGGCTGGTACTCAGTCCGCTGAGCTACACCAGCCGGGGCTCACTGCTTACTTTTTGATTCCAGCAGAAAGGGAGGGTTTTTTCCCCACAGTGGTGCAGAAGAGACACGACTCACAATCAGTTCCTCTGAAAAGGGACATATCACGCTCTCGAAGGGAGCATAGCAGGTTTAAGTGGGTCAGATGCTGTGACTCAACAGCTTCTCCTGATCCTTTAATCTCCCATCTGAAGCTCAAGGCCCAACCAGGCTACCTGGGCAGCACCACCACCGTACTGGCGGGGCTTCTCTTTCGGAAGGTTCGATAATCACCAGCTACACCAGTCCGCACCCAAGCAGAGAGTCTGAACATAGCTGTAAGCGTAAGCTATTGTTTTAAGATCAACCAAGGTCACGCCAGGGAAATCTTGCCCTCTGGGAAGAGATCCACAGTGACCAGGCCACAGCAAAGCCCTCCGAATGCCAAGAGCCCTCAAGAGTCACCTCTAACTGAGTCTGAGGGAGCAGAGACAAAAGACACCACAGGCCTTGGACCGAGAAACGGGGGAGTGAGTTTCACCTCCATTTCCAGCAACTGCTACATACACAGCGCCTTCCAAAAATTGCCAGTGGCCTCAAAGAAGAGACAGCTGCCTCCCTAGCCCCTCATTCATCACCTGCTCGCTGGCCTAGGAGTGATAAGACAAATCCAGATCAAATTACCTGGCAGCTGGGAGAGCAACGAGATAAGGAAAGGCAAACACCGCAGAAGTTCAGTACAGTTGTAAAGATCAAATTGTGTATTAAATTTTCCAGGAACTAAAACCTTGCTCCCCTGCAAACCCAGGGGAGGCACCTCAAATCAGTCAGCAGCAAAGAGGGTTCCTTGGAGAAAGCCAATGCCTTCAGAATTAGGAAAGCACTGAGAGGCCAGTCCATTCTCACTGGGCCAGATGACAGAAAAACAAAGAGGGCAGAGAGAGGCATTACAGGGGAGCTGAGTGGCCAATGGCCAGAGAAGCTCTGAGCAACAGAGAACACCGGGCTAAGCAAGAGACCTGCATCGGTGTTTCGGCTATCTGTCTCCCTTTGGAAATGTGCTTGTGGCCGTCAGAGACTTAGGTTCCTGTATAATGCTGGGGTCTCTTCAAGCTGAGATCTGTCTGTCTTGGAGATTTTTTAATTCCTATGACCATCGTCTTCACGAAGTGTCCCCCTGAAGGCCTACTCTTTTGACCAGGTCATTTTACTCCAGCTACATCTCAAGTTTGGGCTACAGAATCCCCTAGAGGTGTTGCTAAAACTCTATTTTTTTTCCCATTCAAAATGACCAGTTTTGTTTGGGATGTAGGATTCAGACATTGAGCTCCCAAAATATCAGTGCCCTAAGGAAATTTTGGGGGGCGATGGAGTTGTTCCGTATCTTTATTTGTGGTAGTGATTACACAAGTCTTTGCAAGTGTTAAAAGTACACCCCAGAAAAGGTATATTTGACTCTATGTAAATTTTTAAAGTTATAAAGGAAAACATTGCTAGGGGTTCTCCAACATGAAATCAAACCAAATTTCTAATTGCATGAGCTCTGTTGCTTCACCCAAGAAGAAAGAAGAAGGAAGAGGAGGAGGGGGAGGAAGAGGAAGAGGAGAGGAGAGGAAGAAGATTGTATGTGTGGTAGAGTGATCCCATCAGTGGCTCCCATTCCCCGCCTCTTCTTGGAGTCATGCACTTGGCCATGACCTCTAATGATCTCACACTCTCTCCCTATCCAGCAATGTGACTTGCTTTATCCAATGGGGTGTTTGTAGATGTGACACAAACAGATGTGTGAAAGAGTACTTACAAGTTTCCGATTGCATTGTGGCTCTTACCTTCTGTGGCCACCACAGTGACATACTCAGCCTAGCCTGCTGGAGGATGGGACGTCAACAGAGGAACAGAGTGGGGTCATTAGGGTCACCCCTGCCAAGGTGGGCCAAGAGTCAGGCAATTACGAGATGTGTGGGTGAGTCCTGAGACCAGAACTGCTCCGCTAACTCAGCCTAAATTGCCAGCACACAGGTCCATGAACTAAATAGACACCTGCTATTCTAGATTGCAAAGGCGTATGTTACGCAGCATTATTGTGGCCACAAATAACATACAAAAACTAAGGAATTGTGAGCCACAGGAAAAAGGCAGATGGACCAAGGAAAGAATTACCTTTGGGAGGTGGGAAACCATGGGAATTGGGCACATTTTCTTGAAGTGACCCTCTCTTCCTTATTTTTTTAAAGGAAGGCCACCTGAATAATGTCATGCAAGAAGATGAAAGTGGGACTGGCGTGGAACCCGTCCAGGGATATATCACTTTGTGACCAGTTTACGGCGTCCCCCAATAATGAGGGTCTCTTCACATCGTTGACTTTGAATCCGTGAATTCAAACATACACAGCCTCAGATGAATGTAATACAGTGCTGGAACTAAACGCAGAGCAGTGTCGCTGTAGTGCTCTGTGAAAACATGCGATTAAACGTATGTACACGCACAGAGTCAGAGGCACGCGTACCTTGGCACAGTCATTGTCCGACACTGCCGTTGTCCTAACCGGGGCACGGGCGGCAAGGAGGCACATCAGGGTCTTCCTGCACAGGACGCTTTGTTCTGGCCAAGACTAGGCCAGATCGTACATTCAGGTGGTGACCTCCCTGCGATAAGCTCAGTCTGCCACCCCGGACAGAAGAAGCCAGCAGGTTAAAGGGACTTGGTTGCCTGATTTTGGTTTGGAGTAGTGTTGCCATCGAAGGAGAGCAGGAAGCGGGGGCCCACACCTAGGCCACAAGACAGAACAAGAGTTGTCAGGGTGGGAAGGGGCTTAGAAGCCGGAGGCACTTGCATCACAACGGATGTGTCCAGATCGGAGCAGGCCTCCTCAATGGCTGGGAGCATTATGTCCCATCAAAAAAAGGGACATTTTGGAAAAGCAGGGAAGGCTGTTGGGGACACCCAGGATGGGGAGGTAGGGGTCAGCGAGGCCTTTAAGTGTTGGTTGGGGTAGGGTGGGGGCCACGTCTTGCCCATGGTGTAGGGTCAGGAGAGTAGAGAGCTGGCGCAACATCCAGGATCACCCCGGAGTGGGTGTCAGGGCAAAGCCTGCCATGCGGCAGGTCCAGATACGCACTGGGCACCAGGGGGTTAAAGAGAAACGAGAGGCTTCAAGGTCTCAGCAAAGATGAGAATTAGGAACCCCAAGAGCGCCCAGGTGCAGAGCGGTCTGGATACCTGTAGGGGCTGGGCACCCGTGCCCGAGTCAGTTCTATGGGCCCCCGAAGAAACCTATAAAGGTGGGGAACGTTTAGCTAAAGGCCCTGGAGTCACATCCGGCCCATCACCAAATCCTGTCTGTTTAACTTCCACAATGCCTCGGAGATCTGGTCTCTCAGCACCCCTCCCGCTGTCATTCCTGTCTTGACTTATACAGCAGTCCTTCCCTGTCTTCCTGCCCAGCTGCCCGGGTGCGTTTTGTAAGAGGTAGCTTGGATGGCATCATTCTCCCTGTTCCCTGCTTTCTAAGTCCTTCTGGATTCTTTACAAATGGTGTCAAACTCTCATGACCTACCTCACCCCTTTCTTGCCATTCTCTCCACCAGCCCCATCGCCCCCATCGCCCCCATCGTGGCTCCAGCCACGGTGACCTTGCGGCTCTGTGATGCCTCCGGCTCCTCTTGAAGCAGTGGCCCTCGCGGGCTCGCCCCAAGCGCTCTCTCGGACCTGCCGCATGAGGCCGGCTCCTGCTCGTCATTCAGGGCTCAGCTTCAGTGCCACTTCTCCAGGGAGGCCTTCTGGGATTGCCCAATCCAAAGGAGGCCTCCCCACTCTCCTTTTGTCATAGCATTCTATCCTTTGTCTTCAAAACCATGATCATGTTGACAATAATTTGTATTTATTTTTGTTTGTTTGCCTCCTGACTGTCCGAAATCCCCACCTGACTGTAAGATCTATGCAGACAGGGACAAATTCTGTCGTGTTTATGTCTGTTTACCCCATGCTTGGCATGGCATAAGGCATGGAGGAATTGTTTAATAATTACTCACTGAATAAATGAATGTGGTTTGGAAACAAGGCAGAAGATCATCAAGACAGACTTTGGTTAGGGGACTGAGCTTCGGGGTCCCCTCAGGCACCCTGGAGGGAGGGTGTGTGCCAACAGGTGAATTCCTGAATTCCAGCCACTGTCTTTATCTAGCTCAGAAATGAGTCGGTGTCAAGAGGCCATGGGTGGACTTCAGGAAATAAGAACACGCTTCTAAGAAGCTGCAAAGGGCTAGAAATGTTAGTCTCATCGTGTTCTTATTCGCAAAGCATTACCTGAAACCCTCTCGTGCACGGCGCTAAGGGAATATGGTTGCTTCCTCCCTTCCTCTAATCCAGAAATTTCCAACCTTTCTCATCTCCTGCCACACATAAACGAATTCCTAAAGTTCTTCGGCACACCAAAAAATATATTGTTTGCCAATCTGACAAAAAAATAGATACAATTTTGATACATTCACACCAGACGACTACTGTGTTGGCTGTGGTCATTTTTTCATTTGACAGTCTAAGGGAAAAGAGGTCCGTGGCCCTGACTAAATAGTCAGGTATTGCACGTCTTGAAAATTCTTTGCAGTGCACCGGTGTGCCAGGGCACACCCATTGAAAATCGCTGCTCTAACCCAACTGCCTGTCCCCGCGTCTTACCATCTGTACTCCAGGCAGCTGACGACCGATAAAGGGAATCTTCCAGCAGCTGCCTAGAATATGCACCGTCAGGGTCTTTCTTGTCTATTTCCATTCCAGCTTCCAGGTTCCTAATCCTTGTCTCTCTCTGCCATTTGGGCCTCTGTTCTTGCCCCTGGCACTTGTGTCCCTTCGAAGGAGCTTCGTTTTGAAACTCAGTCCTCCCTGAGGTCATCTCTGGCCTGGTCTCCGAAGTGAAACTTGCTGAGCTGCCGATACGGCACAGCAGGGCTCCAAAGGCACGTGCCACACTCTGGCCAGGTCAGTGACTTCCAGTCCTGCTCCTGCCAGACCGTTAGTACCAAAGGCTCTGGCCTAACGGGACATCACGTGCCCTCTGTCCCTTTGCTCTTGTGTGCCTCATAGTTCTCCCTTCCCTACCCTCCCTTCACTTTAAAAATTAAAAGTGAAAATCAGTGAAAACCACCTAAGCTTCCTACTACACAGGTTTCTATTCTTTTTTTTAAAAATACATTTAGCTAGATCAGAGGTGTCCAATCCATGGCCTGTGGACCACCTGTGGCTCAGGATGGCTGTGAACACGGCCCAACACAAAATCGTAAACTACTTAAAACACTATGAGATTTTCTCGTGATTACGTGTTACAATGTATTTAATGTGTGGCCGAAGACAACTCTTCTTCTTCCAGTGTGGCCCAGAGACACCAAGGAGTTGGACACTCTAGACGTAGGAATAGTTTAGAAGCCTGGACCTTCCTCCTCTCATGGACCTCGAGCCCTGGGTCTCAAATACTCTTCAAGTCAGGTTTACAGGAACTGGGAGACAACAAGGTAATGGGTGTGACCTAGACTTAATGAAACTGAAATCATTAAGCATCGAGCACTGGTAAAGCCACATTCTGTGGTCAGAGAAAAGTTGTTAGGGCCAGAAGAGCATTTGATTGTGGGAGACCTAAAGTGACCACAGAGGAAAACGCCTTAAGTAATCAGGATCCTTTTGGCAACCAGCAGCCTGAGTGATGTCCTCTGTCCTGCCTGTCATAAGCGAGGCCCGGCCCTCTCACGCTACCCCTCCTCTACAGGGCTGAACACAAGCCCTTTGTAGAAGGCCTTCAAAGACGTGCAAAAAGCAGTATCACAGAGCCCTTATATTTCAGGAGACGTGAGCTCCTCCTGAATTTTCAACATTTCACAAATCTACGCAATCACACTTAGGTACCAAAATAACAGAGCAGCAGAAATAGAATTGCTGAATTCTAACCAAGACGGAAAGTCTCCATACTTTACATACTGGACGTTGAACACCTTCTAAATTTAGCTCCTCAGCTCAGACACTAGAAAATGATCAATCCACTGTGGGCATGTTTAGAACCCATGGGGAAGGAGGCCCTTCAGGGGCTGTTGAAGGAAGTGAGATGAATGCCGAACCAGGACAATATGAGAAGAGGAGTTTCCAGAGCAGACACCTTTCCTTAGAGTCCTTCCACAAAGAGATGCAGCCATTCCTTAGGAAGCCGGGATGGGGAGTAGCTACGGGGCCCACTGGGGAGTTAAACCTGCACATACAGGGGCGGGCAAAAGCATGTTCCCAGTTGAGAATACACAAAATAGAGTTTCTTCTCACATTACTATTTATTGTTGCACTCTTTCTTTGTATTCCTACTGTCAATCTAGTTTTGCCCACCCCTGTAGTTTGTAATTTGCCTACATGTTTTTATGCATTTTAATTAGGACATAATTGTGGGTTTAACACATGCATTGTAAATACAACTTTCTAGAAATAAGGTGACAGTGACACCCAATTACTGGTTCCAACTGCAGCAAGTTGAGGCACAGTGACCAGGCCTTTCAGGGAGGTACTTTGGAAGTGGACAGTATCTTATCCTTCTTTTTTAAAAAAACCTGTCCCTTTTCTTTTTTCAAGTCTATTTTTCAATTACAGCTTACGTTCAATATTATCCTGCATTAGTTTCAGGTGCGCAGTATAGTGGTAAGAAAATCATGTACTTTATAGAGCGGTTCCCCTCTGCTGCTTCAAGTGCCCATCCGGTACCACACCTAGGTATCGCGATGTTACATGCTATATTCTCTATGCCACAATTTGTATATCTGTGGCTATTCTGCAGCTTCCAATTTGTACGGCTTAATCTCTTTGCCGTTTTCACCCAGTGCCCCCAAGCCCCTCCCCTCTGACAGCTGCGAGTCTCTTCTCTGCTTATACCATCCTCGACGCCATCTGAAGAAACAGCCTTCCGGGCCGCCTCTGGGTAGGGCCGATCGCTCGGAATACTGCATATCGTAAATGGGATGAGTTCATTGAGAATGCTACCCCCATGTTCTAGGGAATGTGACTTTCGGTCATAAAGGGTGCTAAGGTCAGGGCCCCGTGGCAGGGGGAGCGTGGTCCGAGTGCCAAGCATTTGCCTGAAGGGCAAGATCTCTGGAGGCCACTGTGCATTCCGTGGGGCCAAGTCAGCGCCCTTTCTTGGGGAGGGGTCTCCTGAGCCACGGCCTTGGCTGCGACTTGGGTGCCTCGCCCCTCATTCAGCTTGTGCCTTCCCTCCCCCACCTCTTAGTCACCAGGCATCTAGAAAAGCTCTCTCCTTGTTTTATCTGGCAGAACCTTGGGACAACAATTGGACGGGGTTCAACTGGCCAGGAAACCAAAGCCCACAGAAAAATGCCTCATGACTCCTGCCAACCCTTGCTCCCTGCCAGTCCCAGTGCTGGACAAGCCGCCTTGCCAGCGTTTGGATTGGGGAGGGGAAGGACATTCCGTGTGTGGAAGCCGCACAATGGAACTTATGTACTTTTCGGGGTCCGCACCAGCCAGGGCAACTGCTGCTCCCATTATGCGGCTCATGAAAGGATTTTCACCTCCTGGGCTGTAAGGGAGTTGGTCTGTCTGCAACAAAGGCGTTTGCCTCTGTGGCTTTCTGAAAAAGAATGTGTGTGCTTGTCAAAACAGAGCTTTCCTGCGTACTTGGATGCGTAGGCCTGCCTGCCTGCCAGAAAGGAGCAAGGCTCAGCCTGGTTGAAAGGGAGAAAAATTCCACCGAGCAGGCCCGTTAGCCACTGCGCAGGGCAGCCTTCCTCTCTCACAGAGACGTTCGTTTGCTGCTGCGAGGCCAGCCTCCCTAGCAACTCCCGACCGACACCATTCGAGTCTGTCTAGAAGATGGGGAGCTGGGGGAGCCATCAGCGTTGAGAGTGTTCTGATCACGGAAAAGTGAATAAAGCTTCTCCTGGGGTGGGCTGGAGCCCTAAGGTTCAGGGAATTGTGTGTGATGTGTTGGTAAACATTCTCATTCTGTCTTTCGGTCATTTCTTCTTTTTTCCCTTTGAAGTACGCTGCTGTTATTCCTGGGAGAGTGGAAAAACGGAGGCACAAAGATAGCTTGCCCCGGGGCCTGGAGAAGGGCCCTGAAAACCTGCTTAGGGGTTAATCTGCTGATTGTGACAATGTGACCCCCCTCCCGAAGCTTCCTCTGGTGGCAGCCCCCTAGGACAGCCGCAGGAGCGTCATCAACCAACGCCAAGGGCGGGTCCGCGTCGGGTAGGAGAGCACAGTGAACAGCACCAGCTCCCTCTGCAAAGATGCTCCGACTTGGGTGTGATGGACCAGTCTTCCCTTCCAATGCCTGACAACCCTATTCTTTGGTGGCTCAGACACCCAAGAAAATCTTCATGAAACTCAAAATGCACCCTGAGGAGGGATGCATCTCCTCTGTGAGTGGATCGAGGCTCCAGAAGACAGGTCTGCACAATAGACTATGAAGCTACCGGTGGACGTCACGCCACCGATTGTGAGAATCGCACCCATGGAATGTGAGTGGTTGGGTCAGCGTTCCAAAACAAATGAAAATGAGCTCCCTGGTTCCTGGTGGGAAGAAAGAAGGCAAGCAGAGCCTGGGCTGGTCTCGCAGTTGCATTGTCCTTCGTAGTCACAGAAGCATTTATGCTTTGAGACGCTGTCGTCCTCAAGCAGCCGCCTAAGTTTCTGGAGTCTCAAAAGTCTTGGCAGGATGGAGGACATTTTTGGACCTAGTTTCCAAAGCTATTGCTCCGAGTCCCAGGACAATGATTAAGTATTCCTGGAGCTAGGAACTGTTGCTCATCCCTCTATGAAAACGTGGTTAGATGTAACAGGAATTTTTATTAACTAATTCACGCGAACTTACGAATTGCTTATCGGTGTTGATAACGGACATCTGTGAACGTGGTTGCTTTGTTTATGAGAACATGCCCGACTCCCTGGGGCTCAGAGGAGGAGTGTGTAACACTAAGCCCTGGTTCAATGCCACGCACTGCTTCTTCCAAGAAGAACGTTGTGTTTGCTTGAGAGGTTAAAAATCAACAGCAGGGTATAACGATCAGTATGGACAGTAAATGAAACTTCAGGACGAGCCGCCTCGCTACACCTGCAGATTTCAAGAGCATTCAGCTGCTGGGAGTACCCGGTGCTTCATGACGGTTCTGGGCTAAAACCTAAAGTCAATGGTAAAAGCCTACAAGTGGGGCCAGGCTGTGATTCAAGGCAAGTCCACTAAGTCTAAGGAAAACGACAGCACGCATTTAATAGGACGTGAGCCAGGAAGCTGCTCTGGGCATTGTGAGTCCGCTCCTATGACACACTTGCAAGTATACAGCATCGCTTTCTGAGAAGCACGCTTGCCAGGGAGAATTAAACGTGGATGTAATCAAGCATCTGTGTCTACCTACCAGTGTACAGGAAATTTAGGAGATAGAGGAGCATGCTAACTTCATGAGGAAGAAGGGAGCCAAATCCACAAAAATAGGAAATTCTATGGGACAAATTAATTCCTTCCGTTTAGAAATGACATCGAAAACATAGGCGAGGAGAAATGCTATCGATTAAAAAATACTTGAGATATATTTTTATCTATTTATTTACTAGAGAGAGGGAAGGGAGGGAGAAAAAGAGGGAGAGAATCACCAATGTGTGGTTGCCTCTCATGCACCCCTTACTGGGGACCTGGCCCTCAACCCGGGTATGTACCCCGACTGGGGAATTGAACTGGTGGCCCTGTGGTTCACGGGCTGACACTCAATCCACTGAGCTATGCCAGCCAGGGCAAGATATATTTTTAAAACATAATGTATGGACCTAGTTTGGATACTGATTTTATCAAACCAACTATAAAAATAGTCTAAATAATCTTTTAGATAATCTCAGAAATTTAAACAAAGACAGGTTATTAGATGATCTTGATGATACTATATTACAGATACGTTAAAAACAAAAGTCCTCCTCTGTATGTATGTGATACATATGTGTGTGTGTGTGTATATATTCACATACATATGAAATAGCTGAGATTTACTTTTGAGTACCTTAGCAAAAAAGTAGATATAGATAAGATTAACAAAATATTAATACATGTTGATACTTGGGTAGTGCATATGTGAGATGTCAGCATACTATTCGATTTTTGTGCACATTGAAAATTTCCAGAATATGTTTCCATAAACAGAAAAAAAGTGCTGTGAGAGTTGCAGCTTTCCAGCAAAGGAACTTTGCGCCGGGGAGAGTGGGGGTGGGCTTTCAAAGCATCAGAGGGAACACAAACATCGAGGCAGATGGGGGCTGCTGGCTTGCGTGACAGCGGGGCAAGCCGGGGCTGAGGGTGGCCCCCAGGGCTGACCATTGCTAAAGACTAGAATCGTAACGACTACTAGCGCCACCCACACTCCTATCTCGCTTCTCACCCTCCCTTTCATTCCTCCTCAACTACATATTGAACACCCCACACAATGTTCCCTGGGGAGGTGGAAGGAATAGGCATGTGCCCTGCTGGAGAGGGGTGTCCACACAATAATGCAGAGAGAATGGGACAGTTAGTTAAACCATGCAACCCCCTAAGCACCCTTGGCTATGTGATCCACCCATCTTCCAGGTATATCAGCAGTAAATCATGGTGGTCACATGGAGGTTTGAGGATGGAAGGGCCAGAAATCTTTGGAGGGGTTGCAGACTTTGGCCACAGACAGATGCCTGGGAATCCTGGTCCTACTGTCCCTCATGAGCCAGGATCAGAGCTAGTGGACCAAGGGCCTTGGTCTGCAATGCTGAGTCTTCCGGCTTTAGGGGCTGACCCAGGCGTAGGTGCGCATAATGTCCAGTTCCCTGGCAAGAGGCACTTTCTTGCTGGACTCTAGTCTCTGGCCCTGAGACCATGTAATTTAGAACAACCTCCAGGAGGCTTATGGCACAGGCAGGCTGGCAGCTGCCACTCCTGGTGACATCTCTCCACATGCCTGGAAATGGCTGGCCAAGTGCATTTCAAATGTGTGCACATTGTCTCCTGAGAATGAGCATTTCAAACCCCTTAATCCATGTCCTCTGCTCTCTTCCTGCCTTCCTTCCTGACACAGACACAGACCCAGGTAATCTCTGTCCTCCACTGCGTTGTTCTTCCAAGAACTTGTGGTGGCCACCCCCCGCCCCCACCCCACAGATGTTTCATTTGAAGAGCTCCAAATGATGGCTGGGACTAATTGCAAAGGACATCTGAATGAGAACAAGTCTCTGGTGACAAAAAAGCAGTGGTTAGGGAATGTCTTCTTCAGGAACAATCCCGTTTCTCCAAAGCAGGCGCAGTGCCCGTTAACTGCTTACCGAGCAGCTCCAAACACAGGTCTCGCCAGTCAAATTGGCGGTTTTTCCACTGGCCTCCCAGGCATCCCGGGTCTCTGCAGAGGTACTGGGGTAGGGGGGGTGACATGGGCCATGGAAGAGGGATAGGTGGTAGGAGGACATCTGAGCTTACAGGGTCCATAGCCCACTGTCATCTGAAAGAACTTCTCTTCCTTCTGCTATGTCTAAGACTCAAAAAAAATTGCCTTGTCTAAGAAAACAAAGTTAAACCCCAACTGCTTTAATAAAGAAATAGTCTTATTCATTGTTGGTTTACCTCTGGCTTTTGCCACAGGGGTGGAAAATGACCCCCTAAGACGTCTGAACATGCTCCCTGCATTTCTGTTTACTCTCTGTTTTGTTAGCTAGCCTTTCCTTCATAGCTAGCATAAAGACAGAGCAGCCCAGTCCTGTGGGATTTCACACAAATTTGCAAAACAGGGGGTTCAGTTTCCTAGAGTCGAACTTTTTCCAAAGTGAAAGTTCAGTGTCACCAATCAGCCAGCATTCCATTCGGCAGGCCCTTGTCGCTGGTGTGCCGGCCCTCATCCACAGCAACATTGAGCCGCCACCTGCGCACAGCAGGGACCGTGGGGAAAATAGTTTCTCATTGATCATGAAAGCTGACCCATTTTCTGTGGGAAAACCAGGTTGATAAATCCAAGTAGCCTTGGGCATGCCCGTCCTCACCCCTCCTACTCCAATACATCTCACAGCAAAAGGCCAACCAGCATTTGAGAGTGACAGGAAAAGTGGCCACTGCATCGATCAGGCAGGAAGTCCCAGGGCAGCAATGAGAGCTAATCACTGACTTCATGTCGCCATTTCCAATAAAAACGACGGGAACGTTACCACCTCATAACCACAAAGTACCTGCATGTTTCAGAGCAGAAAAACCATGAGTGCCTCTAACTCTTCAGGACCTGAGAGGAACGCATTCAGCAGAGGAGAGGACACAAGCTGGAGGACAGAGAATGATATTCTGACAACCGTTTGTACCCAGCAGGGAATCCGACAACCGTATTCTCAGGTCCACAGTTGGGGATGGGGCATTCTGTTTTATGTCAACAAATGTTTAGGGGGCACACACTCTATCAACGTGGCTTCTGTTCCAATCACTTGGCTGAAAGTGCACCACTTCCCCCTGCCACCACGTACCATGCTCCTTAACCATGAAACCACAGCTCACCGATCAGGTTCAGCTTAAGTATCACACTGGGAAGCTCATTCTGCTCTTCCTACTGGGTTACACACCACGTATCTATGTTCCCATACCATCTGACATTTCCTCGTATCGTGAAACTCATCACAGTAACTTCCCATGATCCATTTACTTCCTCGTTACGAGCTCCTCGAAGGGAAGGACAGCGTCGTGCTTGCTAAGGTTCCCCACGGCCTGGCGCAGTGTCCGAGACAAAGAAAGCACTCAAGCTCATGAAGCTGGTGACGGGCGGTGCCGGGACTCAAGTCCACGTCAGCACCAGGCCCTACCTAGAATCGGCTCTGTCTCCGATTGTCAAACAAAAATATTTCTCTGCATCAGGGCTTCTCACACTTTAATGTGTATGCTCATCACCAGAGCACCTTGGTAAAAGGTGACTTTTGATTCAGCAGGTGTCGCTTGGCAGCCATGGTCTGCGTGTCGAACAGGCTCCCAGGTGACGCGTCTGCGGCTGGTCCATGGGTTTCAGTTAAAAGCCAACAGTAGCCGACATAAAAACAAAATACTTTTAGAGCCTCTGTCAGAGACAGAGGTGTAAGCTCAGATCCCAAGTACAACATGAGGGGGCCTGAGAAGGGCTTCCTCTGCCCTCTGCCCCCTTCTTCCCCCAGTCTCAGAGCACCTGCTGCCCAGCAGCCAATGAGCAGTGGAGCCGACAATTCTTTGCCCTGCAGTTACACACTTTAGCTCGCTCCGCAGTTCTCGACTGCATTTCTCATTCTAGGAAAGATTCTAATTTGACAGTAGAGGGTGAGATAAACCCTGAGTTATCAAATTGTATTTCCTGGATCTGTCTAAACAAATTCTCTTAAAACCTGCTGAGGAAATGATTCTGCTCTTTCCCCAGTAACCTGCGTAGAACTGATGTCATCCAAACCCAGAGATCAGGCAGAGCCACTCCCTCCTGTTTCTTTCATGTGCCTCATTCCAAGGATAACCCCACATTTTAGAGATGTTCTCTTTATAAGAAATTAAAGAGGTATCTCCATACTGCTTTCCACAGTGGCTGCACCAATCTGCATTCCCACCAACAGTGCAAAGGGTTCCCCTTTCTCCACACCCTAGCCAGCACTTGCTGTTCGTTGATTTATTGACAATCGCCATTCGGACAGGTGTGCGATGATATCTCATTGTGGTTTTAATTTGCATTTCTCTGATGATTAGTGACACTGAGCACCTTTTCATATATCTATTGGCAAAAAAAGAAAGAAAGAAAGAAAGAAAGAAAGAAAGCAAGAAAGAAAGAAAGAAAGAAAGAAAGAAAGAAAGAAAGAAAGAAAGAAAGAAAGAAATTATAGAGACAGTGCTTATGAAACAATTGAGCCTGGGATGGTCATTCCATAGTTAGGGAAATGGGAGGTTAAAAAGGGCTGCAATATGCCGAGTGCTAAAGACACTGACTGTCGATCAAGTCTAATACTGAGTGCTCATAGCTTCCTATTTCTTACAGAATTAAGCATAGACCGTGCTCTCCAACTTTGCAGCCATTCTGCTCTACCATACCTACTCAGCTTTCTTAATATGGCTCCAATTTATTTATCTATATCTTATCAATGTACAAAAAAAGGGTATTGATGAGCTAAAGATTAAAAGAAAACCAGGAACATATCGATATGATGATACAAGAGCCACCAGGAAGTCATTAAAACAAGAGGAAATAAACAAAAGCTAAGCCTGGAGGACCTCAGGACACTTTAATCCCCAAATATATCAATTTCTTTCTATTCCAAAGTTGTCCGGGAAAATCTAAACCATTGTCAGCTGTCTTGCAAAAATCTAAATTTATATCAATGCTCACAAGGGACACAGGGAGAAATGCAAAACCGGATTAACTTCAAGCCCCTCCTCTATCAAGAAAACCTTTCACGTGTGCTGTCCCGATGAGGGTAGGGTGGATGGCAATGTGTTTATTTGCCACATGTACTTGCTTTCCTTCCCAATTAAATTATACATTTCTGCACAAGGGTATTTCTCCCTCTTCTGAATGCAAATTCCTTATTTAAACCTCAAATATTACCACTCTTCTAGATAGATCACTTTATACTCTGATCAGAATGATCTTCACTGAATCTGTGTATAGATTATTTGCAAAAAATATCCATGATTATTCCCCTCTTCGTGAGCATGCCATGCTGCGCTGTGACTTTGCTGCCCCTCCAATCAAGAGGTGTGATCACTCCCCCACTCCTACAATCAGAAGTGGCCACATGACTTCCTGGGACTAATATAATGTAGCAGAAGTGATGCAGGAGAGTTTCAAGCCTAGGCCTCAAGAGACCTTGCATGTTTCAGTTCATCTCTGGAGACCCTGGCTTTTGCCATGTGGCCAAGCCCAGCTTAACCTGATGGAGGATGGGAGACAACATGGGGCGGAGTCAGGCCAGCCCTCCCAGCAGGGGTCCCAGGAGCGAGAGAACACAACCAAGAAGAGCAGGCAGCTCCAGCCAGCCTACCCGCTGACCGATTGCATGAGGGAGCCCAGCCGAGATCAGCTGAGCTCGGCCAGGGGAGGAAGAAATGCTCAGTTTGACGTTTGCAAATATTCTGATACAATTCCAGTGTTTATGTCTACTAAATTATGCTCCCATAAATATAAGGAAATAGAACTGTGCCCTTCCCAAGAGAATTTCTCCATTGGTAAGTAAGATGAAATCATAAGTGTCAGCTTGAGGACCTACATACATATGTGGCCAGGGCCAGTTGGCTCACCTCCCTACCTCCCAACCCTGCGCACCACAGAGCTGAGCACACAGGAGGCCTTCAACATAGACAGGATGAAGACATAAGGCTTCCCACCTGTCTTACAGAAAACTGAAACCAACCATTAATGATCCTTCAGACCAAGATTGACTCTGAAGAAGAGTACTCCTTCCCAGACAGAAAAGGGTAGGAAAACTTCCATTTTTCTGGCTCACTAAGCTAGAAGTTGTCAACCCTTCGGGACAAACGGTCTTAGGTAACAATGGTTCGCTAAGAACTGGGCAGGGCTTTTTCTCCAATGATGGGCGGGGGTGTTTATTGGAGTAAGAGAGTGGGCGTGTGTTACTTGAAACAGCCCCCACGTAACTCTGATCTACCCCCTCCAGCCACATGGGGAATCACCAGGTCTATTTCAAGCCCTCCGCCATCCACAAGCTTCCAGTCCTTTGCTGTAGAATGCGATCTGTAAGCACAGATGGCTATTTAAACTTAAATCAATTTAAATGAAAACTTCATTTCCTCAGTAACACACTCAAAGTACTCAACAGCGACTTGTGAGCAGCACAGAGAACGTTTTCATGGCAGGACGCGTGCTATTGAACGATGCCATTCTGGTCAGTCTGTGAGCTCCTCCTCCTGGGTCCCCGCAGCCTCCCTAGCCTACGCTCAGTCATCGTGTTTTCTAATCCTCGGTGAATCTACTATCTCCCTCTTTCCGTTTCATTTACCGTTTCCATTGCTTGCCCCCTGTGCACCTCCTCTCTTTTAGTTCACCCGAGTCTTCCCAAGCCACCTTCCCCCAGGCCTTGGATATGATGGGCTTCAGTATTTTTCATTCTCTAGGAGCACATTGAAAACCTGCATTTACATTTAAATGAAGGTCCTACTTCAACCAGACAGAGGTATGCCTAGGAATAAATCCATATATTTCAGGCTGGGGAGTTATCTTCTTTCTCACACTATCACCTGTCTGGACTCCATTGGAAAATATTACAGACCCGCTGTTCCCTGTGCCTTTGGGAACAGAGCACCAATTTGGCTCTCGGTGAGGAAGCCAGGTTGCAAACCCTTGCTGAGGGCTAGCTTCCATTCTTTTCTTGTCGGTGCTGTTTCTAAAACAACCAACAGCAACTTAAAACTGAGCAGTAACTCTTGCTGCTGTAATTGGATGCTGAGCAGAAAGCTCCGATTGTGAGCTGTAATGGAAGGTGTGTTTGCTAAAGGCAGGCCATCTTTCTGTCGTTCAGGGGTCCGCTCTTGCCAAGGGATTCTACATCAAAGAGGGGCCATGATGGCCCCTTCCTTCCTTGGAGGGACCTAGTTCCTCTCTAAGCGAGCCCCACAAATCTACCCATTGGGACAGTGGATTTGTTCAACTTGGAAAACTGGGGAAAAATGAATGTTCCTGGGAATGAGAGGAATAAATAAGATGACCCGTGTTTATGACGGGCAGCTCTGGAAGCAGAGGGGTTTTAATGCAAGTAGTCTACGTGGGAGGTGATCCCAGGAAGGGTATTTATCCCCCGACTCCCAGCTGTCGCTCGTTGATGGATGTCCCCGAGGACAGCAACTACCTACACTGCCAGCCTCTCCACAGAACAAGTCCAGCAGAACCCTGTGGCGAGAAAAAGACCTCAGAAGAGCTGTGAGTGCTGCCGACACGCGTGGGAATGGTAACGTCAAGGGTCTATGGGTGGGGCACTGGCAGTTCTGCCACCGCTCTCGACTTACCAGACTGGAATTCCATCCATTTCCTTGAGCGAGCAGAAGGTTTGTTTTTATATCACTTGGATCATCTAAAAAACCATCCCCAGCCACGATGCCTGGTGAGAACCAAATTATGTCATTGCTTCCCCTAGAGGATTGAAGTCAGTTTGGACTCCGAATCATTACGGTGGGGACAGTGGACGTTTGCTGCCTTGACTGGCTTGGCTTTCTCCTGGCCATCCTGCATTACTCTGATGGATGGCTTTGTGGAGCACAGGAACTCGCCTGTGTTCTGGCTGCAGAGGTAGGACATGTGGTCCAGGTCAGGCCTATCACAGCCCTCATACAGTGATTCAACATACAGGGGGCAGCCACATGGCTTGAGCAGGGCCCATCAGAATCCCCTCCTGAGATCTCCTGCGGCTGCTGGAAGAATGGGGTTCTCCAGAATCATGTAAGCCTAGAGCCGCCAGGGGCCACCTTTTCATTGGTCGGAAGAGAACATCTGGAAAAGGAAGCCACGCTGAGCAAGGTCGGACAAAGGCACAGGCAGACAGAGGCTGGGTCCTTGTGAACACATGCAACCCCCTGGATTTAGCTTTGCCTGAAGTCAGCACACTCCTGACTTTCAAAGTACACAAGCCAATAAATGTCCCTACCTGTTAACAATAATTTGAGATGTACTCCTGTCACTTAATGGAAGGAGTCCTGTTCAGACAAGAGGTTTGCAAATACCAGGCCTTTTGCGGTTTTGAGGGCTGACTTTTCATCCCTCAGACTGTGCAGACAGAACGGCCACTGCCTTCGGTGCTGGGTGCCAGTGCCACCTGGGGGCACACTGCCTGTGCTCCGAGGACCGTAGGGGAAGGGTAACTTTGCCTGAGATTTGTTTTCATTTCATGGGCACTGAATTGTGCAAGTGATCAGTTTTCCTCCTTGCGTGGGTTCTTTGGAAGACCTGAGGGAAATTTTGTTCTGCTCTTTTCTCCCTCATTGCCCAATTTCTTCACGTCGGTTACGTCTCTTACTGTAGCTGTGTGCCTACCCCACTGAAAATCTATTTTCTTTTGAATGAGAAGAGCTGCTGCAGGTATGTTTGTAACCTCCAACTTTAGCTTGTGCCCAGATAGACGAATTCTCATAACTCACTGGGTTTCTCTTGGGGCTTTCTCGGGAGCCACCAGGACTTGGTCCACACAAACACAGCCCCGAGGGTTGGGGGTTGACCTCCCCAGGATGGGAATTGGTATAAAAATGTCCTAGCCTCTGGTTAGTCCAGGGGGTAAGTTTAAGGTGCACGCAACGCAGTTCCCTAGAGAGAGACGGCAACCCACACGCCCGCAGCCATCGTCAGATTTCATTTCCTTCCGTAACTCACCTGCCATTGGCTTTTCTTTCCCCTTGTCTGGTCTCCTCACTTCCTCACTTCTACTTCCTGGAGCCACCTTTCCAAAAACTGCTAGCACCTAAGTCCTTGTTCCAAGCTCTATTTGGGGGAGAAGCCCAACCTAGGGAGAAATAGATTTGATAATCAATCAATCAATCAATAAGTGAAATTAATGCCTGTTTTTTTTTCTCACCCCATTTTAGAAATGCTAAATAAGACAGCATTTTAGAAATGCTAAATAAGAAATAATGCAAATTCAATGTGTTTGATTGTGAAAACAGCATCGCGGGGGTCCAAGGAGGTGCCACGACAAACACAGGGTCGCACTCCCAAAGCAGAGAGGGATGAGAAGAGACTCTGGAGTGAGGCCCAGCAATCCCCGGGGGCAGCCGGACACGCAGCTGCCGCCGGTTACAGGATGAAATAAGAACTGCCGAGGGGCCGCTTGCAGACACGTTTATGGGTTTGCACCGCACCATCATACTGAAGAGGATTCCATTCGAATACATGGAAAATGAACACATATAAAACTTGAAAGAAGGTAAATTATCTCATTAATCCCTCATCTAACTATTTGGCACAAATGTCTGGCAGGCTGTCACATTCTTCCTCCCTTTTCTGTGAAGACAATGTCCACGGCATTTGTTCGTAACAGTGCCATGTACCTCCTGTTGGGATCTGTGAGCTGTTCCCCGGACCCCACGCAGGGATGGGGCGGGTGCCTGGCAGCCCGGGAGCATGCCTCTCTGCTCGGAGAGCACCCCAAGTCCCCTCACCCTGGGTCAGCCCTCGAGCCCCAGAGAATTCAGTCGACACCAAGAGACCTAACCACCCCAGGGGCAGAACAGGGCGGGACCTGGCGCTAACAAGAGGGTGGCCTGAGCAGACCCAAGCCCAGAGTCCTTCTGCAGAACACACAGCCAGGGCGACTTTCCACAGGAAGAGAACACAGATGAGAACTAGCCCAAGGAGTTGGGCTCCACGCTGGTCTTCGCTTTACAAAAAAAATGAAAGAAGGGAAGTTAAGAGTTGAGGGAAAGAGGAAGGACATGATCCAGGACGAACCGCGGTCCTTCTGCAAGGGGCCCTATGAGGCGAGCATGGAAGCTCTGGCCAGCGGAGACATGGACCCTGTCCCGGCCTCTGTGTCTTCAGCTGTCACAGCAGGGGGTCTGCACCAGGTCCCCCAGGTTCCCGCCTCCATAGCAGGGCCTGGCTCACAGGGTCTGACATGTGGGTGTAGCCAAATCTAGAGTCCCGGGAGGGTTAGGGCTCTTTCACTCTGGCCCTGGCAGGTCTCACACCTGCTTGCCGCGCCCTCCCCCTGCCATGTTTCCGGGAGACAGGAAGGAGGGTGGGGCGGGAGGGTTGCCCGGGGCCCATTTGGAAGGGCCCTGCTGCTGGCTCCTGCTGGAGAGTGTGCTCCTGGATTCCCCTGGGGACTCTCTGACTCAGCAAGCTCCCAGGAAAGCCCAGCCCCTGAGAGAAGCGGGGAATGTAAAAATAGAGCTGAGAGGCTGTGAGCTGCAGTGATTACAGAGGAGTTGTTGCAATTCATCAAAAACCCAGGCTTCTAA